>JAJOOS010003626.1:0-14260 GCA_029582725.1 Solanum chiquidenum | reverse complement strand
ACCTGACACTTCCTTCCCACTAACATATAATTAAATAATGAACACTTAAATATTCTACAAGCAATATTCTAAACTTCTGTGTGGCTTACCTGGAGAAGCGTCTCCGTCCTTTGCAGTTTGTCGCCGCAGGTAAGTTTCTAACTCCCATTTTTTTTTAAACGAAATAATTATGTACTAAAATTGATCAATCCTATAATTTATTTTAATATGGATTAAGTAGTAAAAATTATGACATTGACCCATTAACCATCAGCTAAATAAATAAATTATTTATTATATACCTGTCAATTAAATAACTGTAGTTATCGAATAGTTCAAAATTTCCAAACCAACTTCACTGATCAAAATTGACTCAGACAACTATCGGGAGGGGTAAAATGATAATTTTTATAATAATTTTCAAAAATAATTTTTCAGGTCATTACATTAGCCATGTTGGCCCATTGTGTGAGAGGGAGGATTATGAATGAAGATATCACATTTTAGCTCAAATAATTCCTTATAACTACATTTCACTTTCTTTTCACTTTCTAGTATCTATCTTCTTTTTCTCTCTTCCAATTTCACTTGCCTCTCTCCTTCCTTTTTCGCTGCCACTTAGAGATAGGATTTTGAAACGTAAGGAGTATAAAATTCAAGAAAATAAAGATATGTGTGAGGAAGAATAGTGTACTCTATTTTTTTGAAAAAGAAAGAAAAAAAAAATGATAGAATATAAGCTGAGAATATAAAATATCTACGTATATAATATTTCTATTACTCTCTGTCCACTTTTAATTGTCATGTTGTGCTTTTCGAAAGTGAATTTGACTAATTTTCAAAATTAAATTAGATTACATTAATTCGATATTTTAAACAAAAAATTTAAATATTAAAAATCTATACGAAAAGTACTATTAATTCAATTTTTTTGTATATCAATATGATGAAAAAATATATCGTAAAATGTTAATCAAAGTTATTATCGTTTGACTCTAAAAAAAAAGAAATTATGATAATTAAAAGTGGACGGAGATAAGTATTTCTTTTAACATTATTTTCTCATGAAAATTGTGTATATATGGGTCCCACTAATTTATTACGTAATGAATAACCTATGCATATTCATATCTTACGAGTGGGGAAGAAATTTCCTCTAATAAAACATGATCCAATATTTTTATTTGACCCGATAATTGATTCATGCCGTGTGTCAACTCAAGCCACCTGAGGGACGTCGATCGACATTGTTTTGATAAAAAGTTACACTAGATAACTAGATAAAAATATATTTTTTATGTATACGTATATATTATATTGACACTTTTAAAATTTTACGTAATTTTATTTCTTTATTTTGAATTGAAATTTAAGCTCTGTCAGTCAACCGTATTATTCATGCCATGTGTCTGACCTTTTATTTATAATTAATTGAATAGAGAAAAATCAGTTAAGTTGCCCCGCAAGGAAATTTACTAACACAATAATTTATAATTCATTTATAAATATCGTATTCAATCAAATATCGTTAAATAAATTGAGACGTAGACATACAATAACTATGTCCCTATGAGTGGTCCAATTGGAATAATGGGTATTTTTCCAAGGAATGTACAATGAGTTGTCCACACAATCGAGAGTCTAAAGCTAAATTTTAAAAAGAGATTTTAATTTTTTTTTGAAAAAAATGATCATCACGTAAAATATTATTAAATTTTAATGTTTTAGATGTGAACATTATTTTTTTATAAGGATTTGGTATAACAATTTCATTTTGAAGAAAGATTATTGTCATATTTATAGGTTATAAAGTAAGAATATTAATAATATAATTTTTAATAAAAAAATTAATATAAATTTAGATTGTTCAAAATTTTGATAAGTTGATACAATAATATCAAAATAATGTTTCATTACTTCAATATAACGAAGACTTGTTGCAATACTCAAAATATTAAAGAAGACATCAGAAAAAAAAAATGATCTTTTTATAAACAGATAGCATTAGATTTTGCAAAATTCAGAAAGTTTGGCCATTTGACAGATTTCAAAATATTTAATAAATATAAGAGAATAAGAATAGTGAAAGAGAAAATGAATAAAATAAATATATACCATAAATAATAACATATGCACATAAAAAATATCGCAATTACTTAAAATTATTTTTTCCCTCAATTCTCGCATTAAAAGGTAAAACATTATTGTACTTTCTCCAATAATTTTTCTTCAAATTTAATAATATATAAGATTTTCCTTAAATGTATATACGTATTACGTACCCTCCTCAAACTCTATGTGTGAAATTATATATATATATATATATATATATAATGAGGCTCCCAAAAAAAGTTAGGGCCCCAAATCCCAATCCTTTTAGTTTGCTTTAGCTGTTTTCTACTTCAAATGTCCAAGGAATGACCATAAATTCTGAGGAATGTCCAATGAGTTGTCCAAATCTCCAATTTTTACCATCTATGACTAAGTAGGTGTTCATTTAGATTTTAAATATTTTTTATTTTATTATAATTTGCATAGCTGAAAATTGAAGATCAAATTGTATTTTATTTAAACTTTATTCTAAAGAATATTTAAAATAATATTCATATTTAAATATGATTAAATGAAAAGCGAGTTGGAAATAAGTTATTTTTCAAATTTAAGACATAACTTCTAATTAAATTTAAAATTTTCATAACCAAATATTAATTTTCAAATAAAGTAAAAAAAATATTCTAAAAAAAGTAAAATATTTATTATCAAAACTTTAATTGATTTAGATTGTAGGGTATAATGTTCTTCGTTTTCTTCATAGGCCATGTACAATGAACCCCTTTGAAATGATCAAATAAAGGCAAGACTACACCTAACTTTTGAATTATTTTGGCTATTTCATTAATTATTATTTGTGTCTGTTTTAATTTAAGTGATATTTTTATTTTATAATCAGTTAAAAAATTAATATGTTTTTTTTCTTTTCTATTTTTCTTACCCTTTTTTTAAAAATCAAAAATAGATTTTTCTTCTTTTACTTGTCCATTCTGACAAATCTTCAAAAAAGTTACTCCCTTCATCCCATTTTATGTGGCAGCATTTGACCGGGCACGGAGTTTAAGAAATAAATGAAGACTTTGAAATGTTTACCAAATTGCCCCTTCAAAAAATAGTCATATTAAAAAGTAGACTCACTTTTCTCTCTCATCATGAATGTATTGGAGTACTATCTTTAAAATTAAGTGGAACCAACAAGGGTAAAAGAAGAATTGTACCTTTAAATACTTATCATATAAGAAAATGTGACATTCTTTTTTAAATTGACCAAAAAGAAAATGGTGCCACATAAAATGAGACGGAGGGAGTATTTTCTTTCAATCTTATCTTATCATTAAGTAATTATAAAAAATAATAGTAGTCAAATTTAAAGTTTCAAATCATACTTAATAGAGATAATTTAGTAAAAAGAAATTTCGATGAATAGTTTTCTAAGAGGAGTGTCATATGTCAACGTGGATCAAGTAAAATAGAACGGAGAGAAATCGTTTGACTTTAAACTCTAATGTTATTTTTAATGAGATGATATACGCATAAGTCTTTCTTTCATTTTAAACTCTATGCTCAGTTAAACACCATCACCGAAGCTGAGATAGAGAAAGTGTTAATCCTATGTTTAGAATTATATATTGAAAACAGAAGAAATATTGAATTAATTAAATTTTGAGCTCAATTAAAAAAGTGAATTTCTTAAAAAATTTAATCCCTCGTAAGTACTCAAGGTTATGAATTAATATATCTCTAGATAGAACGAAACAATACTTTTGGTGCAAATAGTGTTTCAATAAACTCAACAAAAAATAGCAAATCACATTGACCCTTACTTTATAAACAATGAAAGAGTGATAGAGAGTACACCAACATGAGTTGTGGTGCATTGGTGGGAGTACTACACCCTTAATCAGAGGTTTCGAGTTCGAGACCTGGGTATGGAGAAAATCCTCTTGGGAGCGCCACCCCCAAATGGGCCTGCAGAGCGCGATTTGAATTTAATAGGAGCTTCAATGTGGGCTCCGAACACCAGGTGGGAAACCAAAAAAAATATAGAGAGGTATAACTCAAATGATACTCTTTTTGGTGCATATGAAAAGGTATTTTTTTTTTCTTATTTCTCATTTACACCTCAAAATTTTAAGTATCTCCCACATAAATGAGGAAGAAACATGCTGAAACACATGCATGACAAAATATGTTAACAACAAGTAAAGATTACTTTCATATGGATTAATAGGGTTTTCTTTAGATTTTTCATAGTGAACATAAATAAGATATACTCAACCAATCGATAGATTTAATATTTTGAATCGCTGAGCTCTGATGTACATCTAAACAATATAAGTCACGAAATTAACCCTAAATCATCTTTAGTTCTCATTTTGTATTCTTTTTAACCATGACCACGGTTCTGTCACGACCCAACCCATCGGGCCATGTGGGCACCTACTCTAACACCTAAGTAGGAGAACCCTCGATTCCCAAACAGTTAAAGACATGCGGAAGATTAAGAAAACTGGAGACAAAACAACCTTCATGAGATTTTTACAAAATAAAGAGTTTTTCACGATTCAAGTTAAGACTTGTAAAGTAATTAACACCCCCATAGATCTAGTCTAAATAGGTACAAAAGCTCTAAGATTTACAAGGCATGTAACATAATAAAAAATGACGCATCTCCCACAATATGGAAGGAAAAATAAGAGTTGTTGGAGATTGTCTTCATCTTCACCAATGAAACATCACTGACACTGCAACCAAACTATGCCAAAAAAACATTGCAAGAGTAGTATCAGTACAAACCACACGTACTGGTAGGTATCATCGGTCAACCTGATACCCACCACATATTATAAGAAAATCGACTAGCAGGAAACATGCAATAAAATTGTACACCCTTCAACCCTTATCATCCTACCCTTACCATTCCTGAACACCTTAAATCGCACTAGTATACTTGGTTCTAACACCCCTTACTCGCTCCGCTCTTGATCTTGACTTAGTCATTCTATCTCATAAAAGAGACCCCAAATACAACCACTACCAATTCGGTCAACCCCTCATGATATACCCTTATTTGTTCCACATCACCACTCAACCCTTGACACAATAGTACATGTTATCAAGGCTCGCTAATCGTTTCAATACAAATCCCCTTCCCAGGTAAGACCTAGCTACCTAACATTTACGATACAAACTCCTCCTCACTTCTCCACTTTTAAAAACACAGACATCCTCTCTAAAGTAATACATAGTAACACTTGGAACCTCAGTTCGCACTTACCATACCACATCCCGATTGGGAATGACCATTCACAGTTCATTCAGTAACGAGATATATAACAAGTAAACATGACATGGTAAAACACACATATACAGAATGGTAATCATTCAGGAGCACCATACTAATTCCCAACATCCATGACATGTAGATATGAACATAGTAGTCACCAATGGTTCTCTTATGGAACCCACATCCAAACTGTTAGTGTGTCGGAACGTGACACCCGATCCAATATATGTGTTGGAACGTGACACCCGATCCAATATATATGTCAGAATGTGACACCCGATCCAATAAATGTGTCGGAATGTGACAGTCGATCCAGTCAGCCCAATCACATCCATAATGAACAATACTCAAATCATACAACCAAGTGACATGTTCATGACATGTAATTATTCATAATTAGTCGTTCCCTTGAGTTTGGTTCACGTTTCTCTATTCTCATTCAGGTACACATAACATGAGACCAATAGCATGCCTGCACAACACCAAACTAAAAGTCGAAACATCTTTTAGACCTATCCCATATGACAAGGTTTCCTTCTACGTTGTCCATCTTACTCAACAACACATAGTATATATATATATATAATCATTCAGTTTCCATACCCGTAGGCCTACACATGAATTCTACCATCAATTAACAATATACTACACAGTGAACACAGATTTAAGGCTACTCAATTAAATAAATCTAGCCTACTTGGGCACCAAGCAGTTGCACGAGATTATGGCTCCTATCCTGATTTTCGGGCCTCGAGATGGTGGATTTGGCCGGAAATCCGTAAGTTATCGTTAACATTGCGCTAGAAATTTCTTTCTCCTTATTTCCCAACCCTAGAGCAACCTTTTGAGGGTTTCCGGGGTGATCCTCAACTCTTTTTGGTATTTTGGGAAAAAGAAGAAAATAAGAATTCGCGTTATTTAAGTTCTTTCCCCACCATCCCGCTCTGGTGCTCCCTGTCTCGCTGGGGCTCATCTCTCTAGCGGCATCTGCATCTCTCTGACGGGATGATGGGCCCAGTTCTCTCGACATTTTTCCTTTCCTAAATAATGACGGTTAGGGTCGTTACAATATATACCAATTTATCCTTCGTTCGTCTCCGAACCACTAGCAAAGGGATAAGCACGAACCCTTTTTAGGGTACTTCTAAACTAACGAGTCGGCCCGTTACGAAACCACGAAGGATAGTGTTTTCCAAGTTTTTAGCACAAATGGGTCTTTACTCAAGGTATTGGCTAGGGAAATGAGGCAACACACGAGGAAAGGAGACGTGCCCAACTTACTTGGACTAACCTCTCCCGAGCGGCAGGATTCTCACTGAAGCGGGGACGCTGTGGCGAGGGTTCTCCCGTTGTGGCAGATGATTGGGGTTAGTTTAGTAGGGGAAAGGGGAATTGTTTCCCCATTTCCTCCTACTCTCATTTAAAATTCCCCAAAACTCTCTTAATCGCTTTGCTCTGATCGTCAATCTCAAGGTAATGTTATTGTTCCTCGCTCTAATTACTTCATTATGTACTTAACTACAATTGCATGACCTTAAACAATTTCTTAGAAAGGCCTTAGGGTTGTTTTCAAAAATGTGAAAATTAAATAGGTTGCTTGATTTGCTAGAAAAACCTAGCATGGACACTTTCTTTACGTTCACAACGTCTCCATAACATTTTGAGCGTAAGGATTTTGAGAAAATACGGTCAAAATGTTACCAAAATGGGTGGGGGAAGTTGAACAGTTTCTTGGTGCAAAACTCGGATTCGGGAATCATTTGGGGGTTTATTTGCTAGAATTCTTGCATAATTAGGTTCTAGGGTACTCTATATACACTGATCTGAGAAAAAATCTGTTTAAAATGAGGTTTAGGACAAAGGGACGCCATGGTCGCACCATGGAGTTCGCTTTGGCGGCCTCTATCCCGCTGCGGCCTCCTTCATGCCGCTGTGGCGGGGTCGTGGCCGCTCTAGCGAGATTTCTTAGAACAGTGGCCTCATTGCCACTTCAATATTTTCTTCTTCTTTTTCTTAGCCCGATATTCACTAATTCCATGGAGTCCTTACGTGTACATATTCATAATTTTGCAAGCTTGTCTACTATGGCTGGAATTAACGAAGAAAACTTGACTTACGTCCGATTTCCTGATGCTTTAAGTCGGGAGAGGCATCACGATCATCAGAACACTAAGTTTTTGTGTGAGAGAGGTTTTCACTTGTTGGGGTTAGCGGAGAAAGCCCCTGCCTTCCATGCCCGGTTAATGGAGTTTGGTTAGGATCCACTAACAGAGACTCTCACTGCTGCACGCTCTGGTTGGGTGATGGAGTTTTATGTCATTCTCCCTACTCTTCGTTGGGATGATCCTCACCCTATCATCTGCATCCGAGGAGTTGACATCCCCCTGATCACTCAGTTCATCAATGAGGTGCTCGAGGTGCCAAAGGCCCTTAATGCATAGTACGAGGCCAAGCTGTAGAAGATGGATTTGGGCTGGCTGAAGGATACAATGGTTGAGACGACGCGTCGGGACCGGGTTTACTGGGATACTACTGAGGGAATCACCAGTACTCACTGGTCACCGGAGTCCAAGAGGTGGCTACACTTGGTTTCCAGGAGGATTCGCCCGTCGGGCAATCGCACCGACGTGACTTTTCCCCGAGTTCTATTGGTGACTTGTGCTATGCAGGGGATCAAACTAAATGTGTGTGCTCAGGTTATTTCTCAGTGGAGGGTGTTCTACAAAGGCAACAAGAAGGCATTATTCCTTCCTGGACTGGTAACGACAATGTGCAAGCGGGCGGGGGTGCCATTTTTAGACACCAATGATGTACTTTCTATGGATCCCCTTTTTCACCCTCTTTTGATTAGGTGGACTTCCACCTTCAAGAGTAAGAGGAGGAAGATGGACGGGGCCGGTAGCATTATTTCTTCCTGGATTGGTAACGATGATGAGGGTGACGACACTCTCCCTACCCAATCCCAGCCCCCACTATCAGGCGCTCGTGTGGAGGAGGACCTGGAGGCTATACGAAGGAAATTAGGACGCTCTTATGCTAGTGCCTCGACTCCAGTTCCACCCTCCATTGCCCTCGAGGTTGAGATGCTCTACTGCCAGTTGCGACATTAGAGGAGGAAGAGTATAGAGTGAGATTGTATGATGGCCCGAATGTGGAAGACCATTAAGGCCATCTTCTCTTGTGTTGCCCTCCAGAGGAAGTTTCCCTGACTCGAGCTGGGAGACTATCAAGATTCCCTTGGTTGAATGAGTCATGGTTTGGCGTGATAGTCGCAGAGGACATAGAGTCCGATAGCGGCATTTCCCATTCCCAAAGATCTTGATTTGGTTTTGCCCCTCTTGGGCATATAATGAACAATATTTCATTTTCTTTTTTGATTTCCTTACATTTTTGTAAGCACATGGATGCTGGTTTTTGCTATTTTCATAGCCAATATTTAAATACTAGATGGTATAACTTACTATTCTTATTGCTGAGCACTGATTGGATTGCGAAACTTAGTCCATGCACGGTTCGGGGTTTATAGGCGAACTAGGGAAAATAGGAGAGGTAGGACTGAGATTCTGTCTTGCCCTGTCCCGATCTGGCGGGGAAATTTCTGCTCTGGCGAGCTCACCCTGGCGGGAATAATCCTATCCCAGCGGCTCCAACGAAAACAGTTTCTAGGACATAATGTCCTGGGGTCCTTTCCTTTTTTCTAAAGGTTTCATTGACTCCCAGGGTTATAACAAGTATCTAGGGTAACCTCTCTTAGCTAAGGTAGTCTTTGCTCCCCCGAGTCAACTCAGCGATAGACACCCTCGAACCCCTTCCCAAAATCTCGACCCAATAGACACGCACCTATTAATCACGTGGTTTATAATCAGTTGCAACATATGTCAAAGTAGCCTTTCATAATAACAAATTCCTTTATTATGCAATAATGACCCTGTTTTTACATAGTTCTCGACTAATCGTGACTGTCCTAAAATTGGGGTTTCCTTATAGTCACAAATAATTTTTTTCCCTTACCCTGTTTATCAATGATAAGTTCATGCACAACTAAAGTTACACTCCTTCACATAAGCATATCATAGCTCACATAATTTCAACATCTGAGCAAGTTTACTGCACACATCCAAATCTAGACAGACAATATTGTGCACAAAATCACATCATAGCATCCCAATAAATATACCTTACACACCAACAATCATTTCAGACAATATATGCACACATTCATAGTTTCAAGCTACAACTCACAGACAAGTCCAAATCATTAAATAGTTCGCTTCAAAGATGACCATTACTGACCATTCATGCATTTATACCGCCCCTAAGGTCAGATACAGATTGAAACCTTCTCAATTCCAATTTACCTTACTTGTGTCTCTTCAACCGTGACTGCGGCGTCCAGTTCACTTTGTTGAGATAAAAATTGGAATCGAGAGATACTAATTGGACTCAACTCATACCACAAGCGATAACTCACACGAAATGAGAGAAGAAATGGAACGACTTTCTAAAATGCTTCATAGCTTTCTGAAGTAGGTGTGGACATCAACACACCAATCCGCATGAGTCTATTCCACATTTGCTCTTGTACTGAGAGACAGGTAACCTAGCTCTGATACCAATTTGTCACGATCCAATCCACCGGACGGTGCGGGCACCTACTGTAACACTTAAGTAGGAGAACCCTCGATTCCCAAATAGTTAAAGACATGCGGAAGATGAAGAAAACTTGAGACAAAATAACCTTTATGAAATTCTTACAAAATAAAGAGTTTTTCACGATTCAAGTTAAGACTTGTAAAGTAATTAACACCAAAGGGATCTAGTCTAAACAGGTACAAGAGCTTCTAAGATTTACAATGCATGTAACATAATAAAAAATGATGCAGCTCCCACCACATGGAAGGAAAAATAGGAGCTGTTGAATATTGTCTTCGTCTTCACCTATGAAACATCACTGACCCTGTAACCAGACTACACCAAAAAGACATAGCAAGAGTAGTATTAGTACAAACCATACGCACTGATAGGAATAGTCAGTCAACCCGATACCCACCATATAATATAAGAAAATCGACTAGCAGGAAACATGCAATAAAACCGTACACCCTTCAACCCTTATCCTTCTTCCCTTACCATTCCCGAACACCTTAAATCGCACTAGTATACTTGGCTCTAACCCCTTACTCGCTCCGTTCTTGATCATGAATTAGTCATTTTATCTCATTGAGGAGACCCTAAATACAACCACTATCAATTCAGTCAACCCCTGCACGACATACCCTTATTTGTTCCACAACACCACTCAACCCTTGACCATATAGTATGTGCTAGCAAGGCTCGCTAACCGTTTCAATATGAATCCCCTTCCCAGGTAAGACCTAGCTACCTAACATTTACGACACAAACACCTCTTCACTTCTCCACTTTTAAGAACACGTACGTCCTCTCTAAATTAATACATAGTAACACTTCGAACCTCAGTCCCCACTTACCATACCACATCCCGATTAGGCCTGACCATTCACAGTTCATTCAGTAATGAGATATATAACAAGTAAACACGACATTGCAAAACATAGATATACAAAATGCATAATTCAATTATCATTCAGGAGCACCAGACGAATTCCCAATATCCATGAAAGGTAGATATGAACATAGTAGTCACCAATGGTTCTCTCATGGAACCCACACCCAAATTGTTAGTGTGTCAAAACGTGACATTCGATCCAATATATATTTCAGAACGTGGTACCTGATCCAATATATATGTCAGAACGTGACACTCGATCCAGTCAACACAATCACAATCACATCCATAAAGAACAATACTCAAATCATACAATCAAGTGACAGGTTCATGTCATGCAATTATTCATAATAAGTCGTTCCCTTAAGTTTGGTTCACGTTTCTCTATTCTCATTCAGGTACACATAACATGGGACCAATAACAAGCCTGCACAACACCAAACTAGAAGTCGAAACATCATCTAGACCTATCCCACAAGACAAGGTTTCTTCTACGGCGTTCATCTTACTCAACAACCGATAGTATATATATAATCATCCCTTTTTTCGTACCCGTAGGCATATGCATGAATTCTACCGTCAATTAACAATATACTACACAGTGAACACAGATTTAATGCTACTCAATTAAATAAACCTAGCCTACCTAGACGCCAAGCAGTTGCACATGATTATGGCTCCAATCCTGGTTTTCAGACCTCGAGATGGTGGATTTTATCAAAATCCGTAAGCTATTGTAAACCTTGCGCTAGAATTCTCTTTCTCGTTCCTCCCCAAGCCTAGAGCAGCCTTTTGTGGGTTTCTAGGGTGGTCCTCCCCTCTTTTTGGTGTTTTGGGAAAAAGGAGAAAATAAGAATTCGCGTTATTTAAGTTTTGTCCCGACCATCCCGCTCTAGCTCTCCTTGTCTCGCTGGGGCGCACCTCCCTAGCGACATCTGCCCCGCTCTGGCTGGATGAAGGGCCTAGTTCTCCCGACGTTTTTCCTTTCCTAAATAACGACGGTTTGGGTCGTTACAGGTTCTCATATTGTAAAAATGTTTTTTTATAAATTCTTAAAGCAAACATGACAACATCATAAAATATTCAATTTCCATTATTTCAAATTGATATAAATATTCCTGCTGAATCTGATGTTATTTATATTGAAATTAGACTACAACTCCTTTATTTGGATCTTGATTTTTCTCAAATTGACCTTCACATATTTTGGTTGAGTCTTCTATTTTTACATCCTCTAAACCTTTTGAAGTGTCATCTTCCTTGATAAAATTTGTTGAAGCTTCAACTTTCAAGATTAGTTTTGCTTTTTTTTTCTCCATCTTTATTTTTAATTTGTTTGTTAAGAATTCTTTTTCAAAATCTGATTTTATATAGATGTGCAATGATCAGAGTAATTAATCAATGTAAGAACTAATTACAATGAACATTTATTACTTATTAATTTTCCTAGGTTGATCAATTATCTATTTCAAGACTAATAAAATACCTATTAAGGGTACGTATAATAGGAAGAATATTGTAATTTATGCATTGATTTTTATGAACTGACAAGTATTATGGACCAACTATTTATAGTAAGGATGACATATAAAAGAAACAAAGAAAGCATTATAGGACATTTATGTTTAGTAAGAACGACTTGTAAGAAATATCCTAATTATACTCGAAATGACATAACCTAAGTAATCCTTCATTCATACCAAAAACATGGTATGTATAGTGGTCCATGCTTATTTAGTCTCACCCTAGAGCTATTAATGTCTATATAAAGGCTACAACTTCTCAATATTTTTCTCATCACCAAACATTCTTTCTTAAAATCTATTGCTATACCAAAGAAAAAATATGGGTTTGAATGGCAAGTTGGTTGCTTCAATGGAGGTTAAGTGTGGAGGGCACTTGTTTCATGACCTTTATCTAACTAGTTCTCATCATGTATCCAACATAAGTTCAGATAAAGTCCATCATTTTGATATTCATGAAGGTGAAGATCTAAAAGTTGGTTCAATAATTGGTTGGAAATATACCCATGGTAAGACTCATAACACAAAAAAATTGTGGATTATTTAAAAAACTTTTTTCATTTGAAAAATAGTCGTGGAATGCCATGGAGTTCGTCAATAATACTTGTATTACGATATAATGTCTACATTATACCCCGTTGTCAAATTTTATAATCTGTTTAGCCAAGCTTTTAGAAAATAAAAAATGCTTCTTATTTTTCTCAAAAATTACTTATTTTAAAAAATTGAGAATTAGGGTAGAAAATTAATATGTGACTTAAAAGTGTTGTTCACTTTCCTGTGGGAAGGGCATGATTATAGTTTGGAACATTTTACATGCCCCTTCTTTTCATATTTGTAAGATTATTTTATTCTTCAATTTTTATTATTACATATGGTTTTCTTTGCTTGAGTTATCATGATTTTTGTTGTTGTTATGTTCTTTTTACCAATAATTTTTACATGACTTCTCCATTGTTAGTATTTTTTTTTCAAGGTTGCTTTAAAATATTTTACTTGAGCTAAGAGTGATTTATCAGAAACAATCTCTATATCTTCACAAGATAGATATACACCACCCTCTCCATATCTTATTTGTGATTTTACACTAAGTATGTTGTTGCTGAGGTGTTTGACCAAACTTTTAAGGAAAAACAAGTGATTTAATTTTGAGTAATATCAGAAGTTATTTTTCGAAAGCTAAAAATATTAGCTTTTCTCCAAAAATAATTCTGAAATATTGGTCAAGCACAAAATACTGCTCCAATATCGTTGTGTAACGACCCGCTAGGTCGTTTTGAGAACTAGGACTATTTTGACTCTTCTGGAAATTTTTTTTTAAGGGGTATTTAAAACTATTCGGTAATTACGAGTATCTAATTGATGAATTTTTATTTAATGAGTATTATAGTTATTAGTTAGTGGGCCAAGTCCATAATTCAATTAATACCCAAGTAATTTGGCCCATGTAAATAGATGAATTAAGAATAATTGAGGGTTAATAATTCTTTGTCACCCCCACAACCCACTAAAACTTCTATCTGCACACGACGAGGAGAATCATTGCATAACCACAACCATCACGAAATCTGCCAGGTAAAAGAAAAAATAATTTAAGTTGATATTGTCGTGTGTGTATGTGTTTTCTGGGTAGGAATTTTATTTGGCTTAACGGGTTAGAAATATGTTGTAAGTTATTGCTGCCAACGAATCAGTGCTAGCAAGATTTTGGCCGGAATTTGTCATTTATGGATATAGAATTGTGTTGATAAGATTTCGGCTGGAACATAAATAATAAATAAAGTTAAGGAAAACAAATTTTGGAAACTTGACACTATACCGTAGGATGGTTTCTTTGGTAGGATAAATTAATTGTTAATTAGGAGAGAGTAATCATTACGGTAATGATTGACT
>JAJOOS010003625.1:0-16673 GCA_029582725.1 Solanum chiquidenum | reverse complement strand
ATGAACACAAAGATAAAGTTTTGAAAATATGAACTTGATCTTTTTGGAGAATAAAAGAATTCTTTGAGGAATATTGTATCTGTAAAAGTTACGTTGCAGTCTTCAGAAGTTGGATTTAAAATAACCAAAGAATGAAAGGACACATCCTTTCAATAAAAATACATATCTTATTAAAAATACTTAATATTAATTTTGATATCAAGGAACACAAAACAGGCCATACATTTTCTCACTACATATTAATTAAATATACTATCATTTATTGAAAGATAAAAACATACCATTTCTCCTTATTATTCATATATAATATAAAATATCTATATATTAATTATAATATGCTATCATTAATTAAAATTGAGTTGATACTTTGGCCTCTTATCAGGATAAAAGAGTCCAAAATGTTGCTCACTTGGTTTTCCATCCTTTCGATTTTCGTCAAACATGGCGAATAAATAAGTTTCTATAGTCTTTCTAGGTTTTTTTGGTGTTCCAGCCCCTCCTTTCACATGATTAATCAAATTCGTATAATAAATCCTTGCATTTTCCAAAGTTCCTGCAGGGTGTCCCTCAGAAGGCCAACCACTTTCCGATACAATAATCTCAATATTTTGTCCTCCAAGTTTCTCCGTAGCAAAATACATTGAATCCACAAGGGCATCAAAAAGATTTTGATATCCTGCATCGTTTAGCCCTTGTTGCTTGAAAAGTGCATAAGAAAGAGGAACATTATCATCAGCATGGGCAAAATAAGGGTAAATATTGGCTAAAAGTGGAAGATTATGTCTTGCTAGAAATCCAATTATAGGATTAATGAAACTTTTATATTCTTCGCGAAAAATGCTATCTCTAGGTGGGTAGGTGTTGGTTAAGAGTCCTGAATATGTCGCGGTTGAGACCTTGATTTGATTTTGCAACCCTGCTGATGATAACGCGTTGTAAATATTTTCCATTGCTGGACCAACAAATCGTGCATATTTACCACTATCTCTACCAGGATCAACTTCATTTCCAACGGCTATATATTTGAATTTAACATCGGGAAAATGATTTCTTATATTATCTTGAACCCAACCATTGGCATTTGAAGGATTGGCTAGGGCTTCAAGATCTTGATTTGGGACATCAAGAATTATTTCAATGTTACTTCCTTTGAGGGCATTAAAGACATTTGTATCTGGATAGTAAATTCTCATTTTCTTGATGTTATTAGCATTATATAATTTTATGACATCTTGATCTGATGCTAAATTATTGGCAATTTTTCCATAGCATACTCCGATAGGCTGCGCTCCTACATTATGACAAAAAAAAAAGAACATCAAAATAATAATAACAACAATAATAACGCCTCAATGAAAACAAGTTAATGTCGACAATGTGAATCTTTAGTACTGACCATTATACACAATATAAAACACTAAAAATACTCTAATGGTTGGTTAATATATCCATAAATAACTTATTTGTAGATGTCACAATTGCGTTAGACTATTAAACCTATTTTTTAATGTCCTTATCAAAAGGGCCTACTCCACCCTCCTAGAACAAAAAAAATATATGTAGTGTTATTTAATAGGACATTTTAAAGTAAATATGCATGCATGAGACAAGCAATGGTATAATTCATTTGAATTCAGTACTTCTAACGCGTGCATGAATATATGTATAAAATTTTACTAAAATTGAAACAAATAGTAGCTCAGAACCCAAAATTCTAAATATAACGAGTTCAATACAGAAAATATTAAAGATTGAACTAATAGAATTTAAATCTTGAATTTGTCTGGCTATACGAAAGTTGTATATGTAAGAGAGTGACCTGTAATTTGGATTAGCAGCCCAACAAGTAAAAGGGAAGCTACAAGAGAACTTAGAAAAGCCATAGAAAAATTGGAATTGAGAAGATCAGTAAGAAATAGTTAGAGGTGAAATTGTGTGTTAAGGAAACATAAAATTGCTTCTTATATAGGCAATAAGAAGAAGAAGAAGACCAAGAAAGGTAGTGTGGAAAAAAGCCAAGTCAAGTTGCCTTATATGAAGAAGTTTGATGAATAGTAAAATTTTGTCAAGTAGAATAACCAAGTCCAAGTGGAGAAGAAGAAAGTTCAAATCTAGTGGTAGGTGATGGAAATTAAAAATTGGTTGATTTCATTTAATATTATAATGTGAAGTTGAGTAACTTAATTTGTCTTCATGTTAGGAACAAGTCTTGTTTTCTTTCCTTTGGTTCCTAAATGAGCTTTAACTTAAACGACAATATATGTATGCATATTTTATCTCTATTTTTGCAAAATAAATAAGTTGTTTCAAATAGACTTCTACTATAGTTAACCTCTCACACCTTTTCACTATTACAACCTCACTCCTAGTCTTCATTTGTCTGAATCATCTCATGCCTCGCTTTCATTATCTACTCCATCACTGATATCACCCTCACCTTATTCCGGCTTGTATAACATTGTTCTTAATCATATCTCTCTTAGTATATATGTCCACCCATCCATCTGAACCCTCGTATATGTTAGCCTCGTCTTTAATTTTGAACGTGGACATTCTTGATTGGCCAGCACTCAACCTCATATAATAGCATTGGTCTAACCACCACGTCTATATAAAACTTATCTTTTAATCAATGGCGATACATTCGTATCACACGTTAATATCCTAGACTGCTCCAATACGGTGTGCAACATCGTCGTCAATTGTTCATTTTACTTAAATTGTAGACTTAAATACTTGCAATTCTCTCTTGGGTATATTACTAGTGTATCGATCTTTACTCCACCTCTACCTCATGCCTCACGTCACCAAACTTGCACTCCGGGTGCTCTATCTTAGTCTTGCTTAACCCGAAACCTTTAGACTCCATGGGCGTTCTCCAAACTCTCAATTTATCATTAACTCCACTACACAACTCGTCAATCAATACTATGTCATCTGCAAATAACATACATCACAACACCTCTCATTTAATATATCATGCCAATATATTCATCACTTAGGCATAAATGAATATGCTAAGGGTTAATCCATGGTGCAATCTCATCACGATATCAAGAAATATTTTGAGTTTTCTCCCACTGTCCTAACTCAGGTTTTGTCTCCATCATACATATCTTTAATAACCTTAATGTAAGCCATCAATACACCTCTAAACTCCAAACATCTCCTAAAGATCACCCAAGCGACTTTATCATATAGCTTTTTAGGTTAATAAGCATCATGTGTAAGTACTCCCTTTTTTTGTTTGTATATTGTTTTGATCCAACCATTTCTTATAAGATGGATGGCTTTTGTAGTCGAACGCTCTGACATAAATTTGAATCGGTTCCCCTCTGTAATCTTATTTTGACCACAAATTTTTAAAAAAATATATATATTATCAAATTGTATATTCCGTTAAATACCATCACATAATTTAACACGGAGAAAGTAGACAAGAAGAAGAGGGCAAGGAAGAAAATGTTAATTAAAAGTGTAATTTTGTATAGAATACCAAGTCATGCCCTGTGAAGCACTTCATGAAATATTTATTAAGTACATAACAATGTAATATTTGTCCATATGAAGAAAATATTAAAATTATGTAGAAAGTTCAAATCTAGTAGTACTGGGATGGAGTCAATGAATTGTACGATGATAAATGGCTGGTTCCATTCAATACGAGGAAAACGCTCAAATTGAGCATAATTTTTCTGTGTTTTTCATGTACGACATTCGGTATTTGTATTGAAGTTTGATTAATTTAATTTTAAGCCAGGTAAAATCATTTTTAAAATTAATTATTCTTGTTTATTAAATATTTCTTCCTTTCATACTTTCTTATTCATTTTTCGTCTTCATCAAATTTGAGATAAACGCATAAGTACCCCTTACACTAGGACCGAAATCCAGAAACACATTTTAACTAAACTAAGATCCTATTACCCCTCTCCCCAAAAAAAAAATATTGTTCTCTCACGAGCCTCAACTACGTGGAGTCACGAAGTGTGCCACGTAAGCCAAGAGGTGTATAAAATTACCAAAAAAAAATTAATTTGGGGGTAATAGGAGCTTAGTTTAGTTAAGATGTATCTCAAGGATTTCGATCATAGTCTAGGGATAGTTACACCTTATCTCAATCTCTATATCTTTTGCTAATAATAGTAAGTTGGGTGAAACACCTAATAAAAAATAAACTAATATCAAATCTAATTGAAACCACCGCTATGTTTTATCATAATAGTTATAAATCTTAATAAATCAGTTGAAACCTTCGTCGTATTGATGAGGTTTCAGCTCTCCATCTTTTAATTTCGTTTCCCATTTTCTTTTTCTCTATATTTTTTGGAAAATAAGTATTCCACACAACCACGTTAATGAAGACAATACCAATCACGATACGATGAACTTGAACAAAATGCCATATTTACTTGGCTCATCTAAGAAAAGTCATATTTTTTGCCCTATCAATTTAAGATAATAAAATAGTGGGGCTTGTTAGGTAGCGTGATTGACTGATTAGACATATAGAATTGTGGATGTTCATTTAATACTACTCCGATTTTTTTTAGTAAGCTTGCAATCAAGTATGACTCGAGCAAGTATAGCTTGCAATTAGAAAGTCCTATGGTAACTTTCTAATAAATATTGCAATCAAGGCAAGTAGTTTATACAGACAGCATCGTGAAAACATGTAACATCTCGCAAATTGAAATAACTAAGAAGAAATTAAGAATTGAAAATAGTCATTTTTAGAAAGAATATAAAAATCTGGAAAATATGTTAAGTATGTTAAGTTGAATTTTTGGTCAACTTCAAACGACCATAACTCCTGGATCAGGATGAGTTGGTGTGTTTCTAGTTATCGTTGGAAAGATTATTGAAAGATCTTGGAATAATCTTTCCAACACCGCCGAGTTTGCGCGATTCCGAGTTCGTATGAGTGAGATATGCTCATATGAAGTTGAGTTGTTCAATTAAGGAAAGTCTAAACCGGATTTTGGAGGGGTATTTTAGTCTTTTCCTTTCCCAATTAGTTTAATCCATTTTTAGGAGTTTAATTGGGGTCAAATCAGAATTAGATTAGTTTAGAAAAGTTAAAGTTCACGCTAGGGCTTGGAGAAAGAGAAAAGGCAAGATTCGTCAAGAACGTTCAAGTTTGATTATGGATTTCGCCAAGGATTCAATCCTACGAGGTATGTGAGATCACATAGCGTTGGGTTAGGTCACCCACGCGCCAATCATGATTCAATTCAGCGAAGTTTATTTGATTTGAAAGTAAATTCTATAAGTTCTTGATGAAATTCGTTTGAATTCTTGTGGGTTTGTGTTGTTGAAGTGTCTTGAGTTCAATTCATGTTTTTGGGTGTGATTTCGAGTAAAATCTTTCATACTTTGAACATATAATCGATTCTAAGTTATTGGGGAATAAACCAAGTGAAATTAGAGAGTTTAGAGATGAAAAACGAAGAAGAAAAGTCGGGGAGCACCTGGGTAGGGTCCTGGGGCGCCGCCCCTCTCAGAGCCCTAAGAAGGGGCCTCTGAAATTTTACCTCTGGGGAGCCGCGCCAATCAGAATGCCCTAAGTCACTCTCTGAATTTCAAGGGCTGGCGCCCTATGCCTCTCTGAGCGCCAAGGACGCCAGATATTTCCATTTCTTCCCCATCTTTCCGTACTAGTTCCTTATAATTGTACCTATATTTTCTAGTTGATTCCAACACTCTAAGGTACGTCTAGACATCATGAAATCATCCATAAACATGAGATCATTAGCCTTGAATCCATAATTCAATTCAAGGAAAGTTAAGATCAAAGTCAAGTCAAGAGAAACTCTTAGAGTTTTCCAAAAGTCTTCTTTTCAAATGTTTTAACTTTGTTTTAAGACTTAAAGTTCAAGTTGAGTAAAGAGTAAAGATTGAAGTTCATTTCTTCAAATAAGTATATGGGGACTATGTATTCCCAAAGAGTTTAAAATGTTTTCACATTTAAACAAGAAAGGAAACCTTGATTTTCAAAGAGCCTTTGAGCTAGTTTTCAGTAAAGAGTAAACGCTTTCACAATTAAGCAAGAGGGGAAACTTTGATTTCCAAGGTAGCCTTTGAGCTAAGTTTTTGAGCAATCATCTAAAATCACAGAAAGAAGTATGTTTTTAAACATAAGAGCTAATATCATATTTTGGGAGTAGTATTGAGCACCGATATGGGAAAGAGTTCAGACAACTCACAACCCCCATAAACTATGTAGCCATCATGGGTAGAAAAGGGTCATACTTTTTAGATGATTCCTTCAGTGCTTTTTAGCATAGACTAGTGGATCCACTTAGTAGTTCAGGTTCTATACCCTCGGCAAGGTATAGGACGGCCCTGGCAGCGTGAGGCAAAATATTGTATCATCGCAATAGCTCTTACGTGATGGTTGTCGGTTAGAGAAACTCCCACATAAGTATTGTATTCTTATATACACAGTTTATATGTATTTTTATATACATTTCAAATTTATATTGTATCTTTGCATACATATAGAGTATTATTGTATTTCTAAATAAAAAGAGTTGACATCCATGTTTTAAAAGTTTTTCTTTATATTGCATTTACATTATTGCTTTATATTGAAATGAGTTCAGTTGAGTTGAGTTGAGTCAGGTAAGTTCTTCAGTTCCTTTCAAGCTTATGTTTTGTTTTAGATTTCCCCTCGCATACTAGTACATTCAATGTATTGATGCCATTTGGCTTGCATCTTCTAATGATGCAGACACATGTAGTAAGAATCAACATCTAGCGCATCGTTGATCCAGTTGAGCACTCAGAGTCTTGTGGTGAGCCTCCTTGCTTTTCGTATGATCCTTTTTATTGCTTTCAGTATTATTATTAGTTTATTAGGATGTCGTGGGTCTTGTCCCGACATCCATCTCAGTTTTTTAGAGGCTTTATAGATAGTCAGATGTTAGTTCTTTAGTCTTTTCATTTCATTATATTTTGATGAGACTTGAGTTTGCCTTATTGGCTAGTTGAATATTTTCTTTATAATATTCTACGTTTTTTTTGGGTTTATCTTGATAAGTTAAGTCTTCCGCTGAGTAAGTAAGTCAGGCAAAGGGTCCGCTTGGGGTAAAAAATGGTTCTCGAGTGCCTGCCTCGCCCAGAGTGTAGGCTCGGGGCGTGACAAACTTGGTACTAGAGCACAGAGTTCAAGAGCCATAGGGAGTCTATAAAACCGTGTCTTTAGAGTCCTAGTTATCGGTGTGAAGCGCGCCACTTCTATAATTAGGAGGCTGGAATATTTAGGAAAATTCCTTCACTTCTTTCACACTCATTTTGTGCGTTAGAGTTTGATCTCTAAGAAGTTTCTTCTAACTCGTGCTTGCGCGTGTCTTTCAGATCATGCCTCTACGAAGAGCTGTCTGAGGTCGTCCGTCTAGAAGGAATGTTGAGCCATAGAAACAAGGGGTACCTAATGCACCATAAGTGCAACCCCAAGGAGAGGTCACCAATGCTGAGTTTCGTGAGGCTATCCGGATGTTGAGCCAAGTTGTGACCAATCAGGCTGGACAACAGAGAAGGAATCGTCAGGAAGTGGCTGATACTTCGAGGATCCGCGAGTTCTTAAGGATAAATCCTCCAAGCTTCACAAGTTCTAGTTTTCTTGAGGATCTAGAGAATTTTGTGGAAGAACTTCAGAAAGTTTTTGAAAGCATGCATGTTGCTGATACTGAGAGGGTGAAACTAGTTGCATACCAAATGAAGGGTGTCGCTAGGATATGGTTCGATCAATGAAAGAAGAACCGAGTTGAGGATGCACCACCTGCAAGTTAGACATGATTTGAGGAGGCCTTCTTGGGGAGTTTCTTCCCCCGATAACCGAAATAGACTAAGGTACGAGAGTTCCTCACACTTAAGCAAGATTCTTTGAGCGTTTATGAGTATAGTCTGAGGTTCACACAACTTTCTCGGTATGCTCCGGAGATGGTTGCTGACATGAGGAGTAGAATGAATTTATTTATTGCTGGGTTGTCTTGTCTATCGAGTAAGGAAGGTAAGGCTGCAATACTAATAGGTGACATGGATATAGCAATGCTGATGGTCTATGTTCAGCAGGTTGAGGAAGAGAAGCTGAGGGACAGAGATGAGTTCAAGAATCAGAGAGCTAAGATAGGGAATGAGTCTGAGCAGCAGAAGATTAATGCCAACCGGTCATCCTTCCAACATAAACAGAAGGACCTACTCTATCATCTACTAGTGCAACTGCACCAAAAACACAAAAATGAGTACAATAGTCAGAATTTCAGAGTCAAACCTGTCTATTCTCAGAGTAGTATGGCTCAAGGGGGTAGCAAGCCTCCTGCCTGCGCTAAGTGTGGTAGGAACCACTCATGTACATGTCGTGAGGGCTCCACTGGTTGCTTTAAGTGTGTCCATAACGGTCACTTCATGCGAGAATGTCCAAAGAACAAGCAGGGTAATGGTAATGGGGGCAATAGAGTCCAGTCTTCTTCAGTTGCTCCACCAGACAGAGTTGCACCTAGAGGAGCTACTTTCGGTACTAGAGGAGGAACAAACCGCCTATATGCTATCACAAGTCGCCAAGATCAAGAGGATTCGCCAGATGTTATTACTGGTATGATCCAAGTCTTTAGCTTTAATGTTTATGCTTTGCTAGACCCAAGAGCGAGTTTATTCTTTGTAACTCCGTATGTTGCGATGAATTTTGATGTTATTCCTGAGCAACTTAGTGAACCCTTTAGTGTTTCTACACCTGTTGGTGAGTCTATTCTAGCAGAAAGAGTCTATTGTGATTGTCCCATTTTCGTCAATCACAAGAGTCCCATGGCTGATTTAGTTGAGTTAGACATGGTAGATTTTGATGTCATTCTTGGTATGGATTGGCTTCATGCCTTTTATGCCTCAGTTGATTGTAGAACTCGAATTGCCAAGTTTCAGTTTCCAAATGAGCCAGTCTTAGAGTGGAAAAGTAGTTCAGCAGTACCTAAGGGTCGTTTCATTTCGTACCTTAAGGCAAGGAAGTTAGTTTTTAAGGGGTGTGTCTATCACTTAATCCAAGTTAATGACTCTAGTGTTGAGATACCTCTTATTCAGTTAGTTCCAGTAGTAAAAGAGTTTCCAGAAGTCTTTCATGATGATCTTCCCGGAGTCCCTCCTGAGAAAGAAATAGACTTCGATATAAACACTCTTCCAAATACTCGTCTTATATCTATTCCGCCATATAGAATTGCACCAGCAGAGTTAAAAGAGTTAAATGAGCAGTTGAAAGAACTCCTAGATAAGGGCTTTATTTGACCAAATGTCTCACCTTGGGGCGCTCCGGTCTTATTTGTGAGAAAGAAAGATTGTTCCCTTAGGATGTGTATAGATTACCGCCAATTGAACAAGGTTAGCATCAAGAATAAGTATCCTCTCCCAAGAATTGATGATCTTTTCGATCAAATTCAGGGTGCCACCTGTTTCTCTAAGATAGACCTCAGATCTTGCTACTATTAGTTAAGAGTACGGGAATGTGACATTCCAAAGACAACTTTCAGGACCCGTTATGGTCATTATGAGTTTCTGGTCATGTCATTTGGTTTGACCAATGCTCCTACAACATTCATGGACCTTATGAATAGAGTATTCAAACCATATTTAGATATGTTTGTTATCGTATTCATTAATAATATACTAATCTATTCAAGGAATGAAGAAGGTTATGCTAGTCATATCAGAATAGCTCTCTAAACTTTAAAGGATAGAGAGTTATATGTCAAGTTTTCAAAGTGTGAGTTTTGGCTTAAGTCTCTGGCATTCTTAGGCCATATTGTGTATAGAGAAGGAATTAAAGTTGATACCCAAAAAATAAAAGCAGTGCAGAATTGGCCTAGACCCACATCTCCAACTGATATTAGGAGTTTCTTGGGGTTGGCTGGATATTATAGAAGGTTTGCAGAGGGGTTCTCATCTATTTCATCCCTTTTCACCAAGTTAACTCAGAAAATAGTAAAATTTCAATGGTCTGAAGCTTGTGAGAAAAACTTTCAGGAATTGAAAAAGAGATTGACTACTGCCCCTGTTTTGAAAAAGAGATTGACTACTTGCCCCAGAAGGTACACAAGGCTTTGTTGTCTATTGTGATGAATCTAGAGTTGGTTTGGGTTGTGTATTAATGCAGAATGGCTAAGTTATAGCTTATGCCTCCAGACAGTTGAAAGTTCATGAGAGGAACTACCCAACCCATGATCTAGAATTGGCTGCCGTAGTTTTTGCTTTGAAAATATGGCGTAATTATCTTTATGGTGTGCATGTGGATGTGTTCACCGATCATAAGAGCCTTCAGTATGTTTTTACTCAGAAAGAGCTTAACCTCAGACAAAAGAGGTGGTTAGAATTACTCAAAGATTATGACATGAGTATTCTTTATCACCCAGGTAAGGCTAATATTGTTGTTGATGCCTTGAGCAACCTATGGGTAGTACCTCCCATTTTGATGAAGATAAGAAAGAGCTAGCAAGAGATGTGCATAGACTTGCACGCTTAGGAGTCCGACTAATGGATTCCACAGAAGGAGGAGTAGTGGTGATGAATGGGGCTGAATCATCTTTAGTGTCTGAAGTTAAAGAAAAACAAGACCAAGACCCAATTTTTCTTGAATTGAAGGAAAATGTTCATAAGCAAAAAGTTATGGCTTTTGAACAAGGAGGGGATGGTGTATTGAGGTATAAAGACAGATTGTATGTACCAAGGGTGGATGAACTCCAAGAGAGGATCACGGAGGAAGCTCATAGCTCTAGATATTCCATTCATCCGGGTTCCACAAAGATGTATCGTGACTTGAGAGAAGTGTATTGGTGGAGTAGTATGAAGAAGGGCATTGCAGAATTTGTTACTAAGTGTCCAAATTGTCAATAAGTTAAGGTAGAGAATCAAAGGCCTGGTGGTTTGGCTCAAAAAATAGAATTTCTAGAATGGAAGTGGCAGATGATCAATATGGACTTCATCACAGGTTTACCAAGGTCTCGCAGGCAGCACGATTCTATTTGGGTGATTGTCGATAGAATGACAAAATCAGCCCACTTTCTGCCAGCAAAGACTACTCATTTAGCAGAGGACTATGCCAAGTTATATCTTCAAGAAGTATTTAGACTTCATGGAGTCTTGGTCTCCATTATTTCAGACAGTGGTGCGCAATTTACTGCACAGTTTTGGAAGTCATTCCAGAAAGGCTTGGGTTCAAAGGTGAACTTAAGTACTGCTTTTCATCCTCAGATAGATGGTCAAGCAGAGCGCAGTATTCAGACTTTAGAAGATCTGTTGAAGGCTTGTGTGATTGATTTCAAAGGTAATTGGGATGATCACCTACCTCTCATTGAGTTCACTTACAACAACAGTTACCACTCTACCATCCAAATGGCTCCTTATGAAGCTCTTTATGGGAGAAGATACAGATCTCATATTAGATGGTTTGAAGTTGGTGAAGCTAGATTGATAGGACTAGATTTAGTTCATCAAGTTATGGAGAAGGTGAAAGTTATTCAAGAAAGGTTGAAAACAGTGCAGAGTCGTCAGAAATCCTACACCGATGTTAGGAGAAGGGAGTTAGAGTTTGAAGTAGATGATTGGGTATTCTTGAAAGTTTAACCCATGAAGGGTTTTATGAGATTTGGTAAGAAGGGGAAGCTTAGTCCCAGGTATATTGGTCCTTACAGAATATCCAAAAGGATTAGTAATGTAGCTTATGAGTTGGAGCTACCACAAGAGTTAGCAGCGATTCATCCAGTGTTTCACATTTCCATGTTGAAGAAGTGCATGGGAGATCCTTCATTGATCATACCAACTGAAAATATTGAAATCAAGGATAGCTTATCTTATGAAGAGATTTCGGTTCAGATTCTAGATCGCTAAGTTCGCAAGTTGAGGACTAAGGAAGTAACATCAGTCAAAGTCCTTTGGAGGAACCAATTTATTGAAGAAGCTACTTGGGAAGCTCAGGAAGATATGAAGAAGAGATATCCACATCTCTTTGAAACCGGACAAATTCTAGACCAGGATACTAATTCTCTTCTTAGTACTCTTTGATTTATAAGTTAGCATGTTGTAATTGCATTGCTTGTTGGGTATTTGAGTTGAATGTTACATGTTACACCCTTAGACTACTAAGAGTAAGCTCATTCGAGAACGAATGTTCCCAAGGGGAAGATATTGTAACATCTCACAAATTGAAATAACTAGGAATAAGTTAAGAATTGGAAATAGTCATTTTCGGAAAGAATATAAAATCTGGAAAATATGTTAAGTATGTTAAGTTGAATTTTTGGTCAACTTCAAACGACCATAACTTCTGGAGCAGAATGAGTTAGGTATGTTTCTAGATATCATAGGAAATATCTTGGAATAATATTTACAACAACGCCAAGTTTGTGCGATTCTGAGTTCATATGAGTGAGATATGCCCATTGGAAGTTGGGTTGTTCAATTAATTAAGGAAAGTCTAAATCGGATTTTGGTGGGGTATTTTAGTCTTTTCCTTTCCCAATTATTTTAATCCATTTTTAGGAGTTTAATTGAGGTCAAATCAGAATTAGATCAGTTTAGAAAAGTTGAAGTTCACGCTAGGGGTTAGAGAAAAGGAGAAAGAAGGAGAAAAGGTAAGATTCGTCAAGATCATTCAAGTTTGATTGTGGATTTTGCCAAGGATTCGATCCTACGAGGAATGTGAGATCACATAGTGTTGGGTTAGTTCACCCACGCATCAATCATGATTCAATTCAGTGAAGTTTATTTGATTTGAAAGTAAATCCTATGAGTTCTTGATGAAATTTGTTTGAATTCTTGTGGGTTTGTGTTGTTGAAGTTTCTGGAGTTCGATTTATGTGTTTGGGTGTGATTTCGAGTAGAATCTTTCATACTTTGAACATATAATCGATTTTAAGTGTTTGGAGAAAGAACTAAGTGAAATTAGAAGGTTTAGAAATGAAAAATGAAGAAGAAAAGTCGGGAAGCACTTGGGTAGGGTCCTAGGGCGGCGCCCCTCTCAGAGCCCCAAGAAGGGGCCTCTAAATTTTGACCTCTGGGGAGCCGCGCCAGCCAGAGCGCCCCAAGTCACTCTCTGAATTTCAAGGGATGGCGCCCCGCGCCTCTTAGAACGCCAGGGACGCCAGTTCTTTCCATTTCTTCCCCATCTTTTCGTACTAGTTCCTTAGCAACGTATCTATATTTTCTAGTTGATTCCAACACTCTAAGGTAAGTCTAAACATCATGAAATCATCCATAAATATGAGATCATGAACCTTGAATTCATAATTCAATTCAAGGAAAGTTACGATCGAAGTCAAGAGAGGTAAGAGTCAAGTCGAGAGAAGCTCTTAGAGTTTTCCAAAAGTCTTTTTTTAAAATGTTTTAACTTTGTTTTAAGACTTAAAGTTCAAGTTGAGTAAAGAGTAAGGAGTAAAGATTGAAGTCCATTTCTTCAAAGAAGTATATGGGGACTATGTATTCCCAAAGAGTTTAAAATATTGTCACATTTAAACAAGAAAGGAAACCTTGATTTCCAAAGGGCCTTTGAGTTAGTTTTCAGTAAAGAGTAAACGCTTTCACAATTAAGCAAGAGGGGGAAACATTGATTTCCAAGGTAGCCTTTAAGCTAAGGTTTTGAGCAATTATCTCAAATCACAAAAAAAAAGTATGTTCTTAAACATAAAAGCTAATATTCATATTTTGGGAGTAGTATTGAGCACGATATGAGGGAGAGTTCAGACAACTCACATCCCACATAAACCATGTAGCCATCATGGGTAGAAAAGGGACATACTTTTTAGATGATTCCTTTAGTGCTTTTTAGCATAGACTAGTGGATCCACTTAGTAGTTCAGGTTCTATACCCTCGGCAAGGTATAGGACGGCCCTGGCAGCATGAGGCAAAATGATTTATCATCACAATAGCTCTTATGTGATGGTTGTCGGTTAGAGAAACTCTCACATAAATATTTGTATTCTTATATACACAGTTTATATGTATTTTTATATACATTTCAGAGTTATATTGTATCTTTGCATACACACAGAGTATTATTGTATTTCTAAATACAAAGAGTTGACATCCATGTTTTAAAAGTTTTTCTTTATATTGCATTTACATTACTGCTTTATATTGAAATGAGTTGAGTTGAGTTGAGTTGAGTCAGGTAAGTTCTTCAGTTCCTTTCAAGCTTATGTCTTGTTTTAGAATTCCCTTCGCATACTCGTACATTCAATATACTGATGCCATTTGGCCTGCATCTTTTAATGATGCAAACACAGGTAACCAAGATCAGTATCCAGCGCATCGTTGATCCAGTTGAGCACTCAGAGTTTTGTGGTGAGCCTCCTTGCTTTCTGAAGGATCCCTTTTATTGCTTTCAATATTATTATTAGTTCATTAGGATGTCGTGGGTCTTGTCCTGACATCCATCTCAGTTGTTTAGAGGCTTCATAGACAGTCATATGTTAGTTCTTTAGTTTTTTCATTTCATTATCTTATGATGAGACTTGAGTTTGCCTTATTGGTTAGTTGAATGTTTTGTTTATAACATTCTAAGTTTTGTTTGGGTTTATCTTGATAAGTTAAGTCTTCCACTGAGTAAGTAAGTCAAGCCAAGGATCCGCTTGGGGCCAATAATGATTCTCGAGTGCTAGTCCCGTTCAGGGTGTAGGCTCGAGGCGTGACAAAACATCTTGTAGATTGTTTTCTAAAATATTGGGACTAGGTAGCGTGATTGACTGATTAGACATTTATAAGCGAATAACATGGCAAAATAATTTATGCAAACAACTTTTAGAAAAGTCTTGTAACAACTTCTTGAAGATATACCTTGTTATCTAGGCGCTTACAGAATAATCTTAAAACTCGTAACAACATTTTTTTCTTAAGGTTAAAAGAGAAAACTACATCAATTCATTTTAACTTGTACATCAAATTCTTTCTTCATTTTTTTCCCTCTCTAAAATATTCTTTCTCAACATCTCTTCTTGTCTTGTATTTATATTATTATTATTTTATAACAAATACTATTCAATTTTAGCTAATGAAGATGTGCGGCACATCTAATTCAAGACTTTTCAAGTGAATATAGATTTATCATATGTGCATACAAAAATTGTACCTAACTCACGGTACTATATTTAAAGGTTCAAATTAATTCTTTAAAAATCATGTCTAGAATATATTTATAGAATACAAAAAATCTGAACTTATTAAATAGTATAAATTTTCATTAAATAAGATTCGGGTGAACCCTCTTGGCTCAAGCTCTGCCCCCAAGACCGGACGTGACTTATTTTTGGTGGTTGTCTTGATCATTTAGTTCGAAATTCACTTAATTATTAAAATACACCAATATAAGCACAATCACTTAAATTAATAGTTCAAAAATACTAAAAAAACAAAGATAAATATTGAGTAAATATATGTAAGTTCTTTTTATCAAAATAGACCTAATTCTATTTTCATGTGTCATGTTATGATAACCTAATAAACATTCATCATGCAAATATATTAAATGGAATCCATTTTTTTCCTTGTACAATTCCATATACCTCCATCACTTTTGGGTTAGAATTTGTGCAAATTTTCTTCAATTTTGACAAAATTGCACTATTATACCATGTAGCGCAACTTTAATTTTGTAGCTATAATTTAAAAAAAAAACAGCGCTAACGAACCAAAAAAGAAATGTGTATTTAATATTTTCCTATATAAGAAGCAATAAAATGGTTTTTTGATATACAAATTACATGTTCCATTTTTTTTCAATGGCTTTGTGCTACTTGTTCACTAAAAGTGGCTTGGTTGCAACTATCGTTCTACTTATTGGGTTGTTGATGTGCAATGTCCAAATGACAGGTCTTTTTCTTTCTTTCTCTGCACATACACGCGATAAAGGCGGATTCATAATTTAGAATTGTTATTGATCGACTGTATATATACTTATTTCTTTTTTTTCACATAGGTTCTAGTTATATTTATGTTAACTCTGGTTACTCGGATCATATTATATATTTTGATTATTGTATGGTATTGTTATAAGAACGAATATAATACTATTTTGTTTTTGTCTAACAATCTTTTTTGCTATTTATTTGTTGGATATGGTTTACTTGATGAGTCGAGACTCTATTAGAAATAATCTTTTTAACTTCATAAGATAAGAGTAAGGTTGTGTACGTACATAGTACATACCATGCTCCCCAAATTTTACTTGTGAGATTACACTGAATACGTTTTTATTGTTGTTGTTTTGACATCATTTTCTCTTTCTTTTCCCCTCTAATATTGGAGCGTGTTTTGACATCATTTTCTCTTTCTTGTTTCTTAGATATGATTTACTTCAGTCGAGACTCTATCGAAAACAATTTATTTACCTTCATAAGGCCGTTAGGAGTAATTAAGGTTGTGTAGGTGCACACACCTCCCTAAGCTCCACTTATAGAATGACACTGAATATGTTATTGTTGTTGTTATAGGGGCATATTCTAATATTGGAGTATGTTATGGGAAAATTGCCAACAATTTACCATCAGATCAAGATGTCATAAATCTATACAAGGCTAATGGGATTAGAAAGATGAGAATATACTATCCAGATACAAATGTCTTCAATGCTCTCAAAGGAAGTAGCATTGAAATAATTCTTGATGTCCCAAATCAAGATCTTGAAGCCCTAACCAAT
>JAJOOS010003624.1:0-19233 GCA_029582725.1 Solanum chiquidenum | reverse complement strand
CAAGTGTGTCTTAAGGTTATATTAGGTAGAGGTCCTATGGTAATGAAATGGCATGTGTTCTTTTAAAGTTAAGCATGGGTTGTATATGGATATATGTAGAGTATGTGTATGGTTGGCTATGGTCTTATATGTGAATGTTGACTTGTATTATGTCTCTTATACTTGTGAAGTGAAGGTTTTATCAAAATGATATGAAAGCATATATTCCTTGTAAATGTCTGTTGAAGCATGTTTTGCATGGTTTCCGTACATAGTACTTAATTGTGCTAACCCTTTTCTTTCCCTTTTTGACTAAAGTGTAGGGATTGGAAGATGGTGACATGTCATGGCTACTTGATAGGTTTGTAAGTGTTGAAGATGAAGACTAGGTGAGTCCTCATAGATTTGAGGACAATACCCTACATGTTCCTTTATGTCTTGTAGTTTTGTTATAGTGTTTGAGTGGGCTTAGTCCCAATTTTGTAGCCTAAAGGTATTAGATGGTTTTGAGACATCATATATAAAGTCTAGAAGTCTTCCGCTTCCTTTTTGTTATTAAAAGGTGTTCTTTCGATTGTAAAGAAAGTTTTAAATTCCTTACGGATTTTATTGTCTGCGATGAACGAATGCTAAGAGGCTTGTATTAGACCTCCGAGAGGTCGAGAACGCCGATTACGACTGGGGGTGCTCTCGGGTCGTGACAAAAGGACACTACGTTGGAAAAAGGAATGAAAAGGCTGAAAAGAACGAATAAATGAAGGCTTGAGAATCGCCGAGTCCACTTGGCGAGTCTCCAAAGGGTCTTACTTTGCCTTTTGTTCCAGTGTGCTGAGCTCTGAAGGAAAGGATCAAGTCACCGGAAAAAGGAGCAATCGATGCATCACCGAGAAGTTCTGTGAAGCAGTACCATGTCGCCCAATGACCCAGAGCACGACGATGTTGAAGGCTGGTGCAAGACGGCAATGAACTACACCAAAAGGCAAATCACCAAGTTGATTGACGATTCCGACTAATGTCGTTGAATGATCCATTGTAGCACAAATCTGTGAAAATTATAAATACTAGTTAGATTTGTAGTTTTAGGAGTCGAACAATTATTATAATATTCATATAGAATAGTACTTTTGATATTTGTGCTCTAATTTTAAGAGGGTTTTGAAGAACTTGAAGATTCAAAGGGTTTCATCTCCAAGGTTTTGGACTTGGGTCGTTTGGATTCTTCACCCTTGACTTGTTTTGAAATTTAAATATTCATACCCATTTGAATGCAAGATCATTTTGGTATAAATTTCTATCTCTTTAGCATGTCTAGCTAAAACCACAATTCTTGGGGTGTGATTTTGTGAATATGGGTTAGATTAATTTTTGGGTCTTGCTTGCTAGTGGTTTACTTGCCATTTTGATGTGATTTTGTTTAGTAGTTGTGGTGGAAATTAATGAAATTGTAGTTGCAAATACGATTTCATGTTTGTGTTTTTTACTTGCTCGAGATAGGACGTAAAACTAAGACTACTAAATTGATGGCCAGTGTGAGTGGGTCGACATGAGGTTCATCTCGACAGAGTGAACCCTAGTCCCATGTCCACACACTCAGCTCGAGAGAGTGAGTGGGTTAAGGTGGAGGTTGTTCTTCATGCGACAAGTGGGTGTCCGAGAGGAACCCACTTGAAACGGGGTAAGTTTCTCGAGAGAGAGTTTATCCCCTTTAAAGTCTAGCCTAGTCACAAAGATTCAATGAATTTGCTACCAAAAGCATGTGCCCAATGATTTAGTCTATCCCGTATTCCTATCACATCCCAAGAATCCCGTCTCCATATTAGTATCTTTCTTTATTTTCATTTTTTGTTGTTTTTGCTTACTTATTACAAACCCCCATTGTTAATTGACACTTTTGTGTCACCCCTTCGATTTAATTTGTTTTTATTTGAAAATGTGTTTAGCTATGACTGATTAGAACTTAATTTTATTTTTTTATTAATTCTCAAAACCACTCCCTGTGGGAACGTTCCCAACCCTTGGTTGAGTTATTATACTATTGTACGATCGTAGACACTTGCATTGGAAGTTGTGTCCTGATTACACAAACATCAACACTCATCATCATATAACATGAGTAGTCACCTCATGTTTTCTATCTTAGGAATACGGGAAATCAACTCATATCCTTCTCATTTAGAGGTCATGTGTGATTACCTCTTGCCTTATATATTTCTTAGCATTTTATTCTAGATTAATTTTAGGTGTTTCAACCTAGAATCATTCATTATGAAAAAGCCTTTCACATTCATACATTCATACCTAAACAATTTATGTGGGAACCATCCCTTCCACAATAACATTAATTATCAACAATTCAAAGTATAATATGTACTCTCAAAGCACTACATCTACTAATCATCATATATTCTTTGATCTCAAGCAATTCTAATGACAATTCATCATATAAGCCCTAATCCTAAGACAAATCTCATCATAATTTATCATGTATGCTTCAATCTCAAGAAATCCTGGTGTATCTTATTAGTTCTTACAAGAATGCATCTAAATCCATAATTCTTCTTTCATGACATAAACCCAATTACATCAATTTGATCTTTCTAGTTATGGGTTTGGCATGAGTATATGTAAATGCATCCTAAAAACATGTATTCCTATCAATTCAATCATAAATAATCATAATCCAACCATTTGAATCCACATTCATCCTAACCCACAACATTGGAAGAAACCCTAATTCAAATTGGGGATTTCTACTTCACAATTGGAGAATTCTAAGGGACTCCATGGAAGAAATGCTTCCATGGATGAAAAGCCATCGTAACTTAATCACAAATCCCACGAAAGCTTGAGGATTGGAAACTTGACTTGACCCTAGCTTCAACTCTTCCTTCCTCTTCAACCTTCTAGAGAGAGAATATTTGAGAGAAGAGTTTTGGGATTTCTTTTGGGATTTGAGAGAATGAAGTGAATGACCTAATTTGGGGGATGAAAACAGTTATATAGCTGTCCTAGGCTTGGGTTAACAACACCACTTCAATTTAATGAAAATCGGAAAAGACCCATGTGCCACGACCTAGGGTTACCCCTAGACGTAACACGACGTACTTAACCCCCTGAGGGGTCTCATACAAGTCCTTAGCATAATCATGAACATAAGCATATAGAAATGATGCGGAACTTAAAACTTTTATAATAGAAGTCTTTTTCATAAAAGAAAATCATAAAAGTCTAGACCTTGTCTCAATCACCACCTAAAAAATTAGAATACAATCTTAGGGATATAGCCCTTTACATCAATAGTCTTGAATGTAGAAAGTACAATAAAACTAGAAATGGATAAATCCATGCTCGAACATGAGGACTCACCAAGCTTAGGGAATAGTCAACCTAAGATTCACTTGAAGGGAGAAGTACGTCTCAATGACCGGAACCTACACTTATAAGAAAATGTATAGACTATGAGTCAGCACAATTAATTGTACTATGTATGGAAGCCATGCACAAAAATCCTTGAAACATGCATAAAAGGGACATTTGGTTGAAATCATGCCTTTTTCAAGTTTAAAAGCCATCATGAACATTTAGAGTAATGACAAAGTCAAACCATACCATAAGCCACCTTAGGCTACCATAGTCATGCATAATTTACTTTGACCTCATCCTTAGTCAACACTCATAGACAAAGAGACATTCATGCTCATAGTTCATAATCAGGAAAGCCATTCTTAACATCAACTCATATCATGCATACATAGGTTCATACATATTCATGTCATAAGTAAACTACACTATAATTGCTTTATAAGTCCACTTGTGCAATGTACAAGTGAAGTCCCATACCCCACTCATACTAAGCAAAGCTCACTAAAAAGTCATAGGTATAACTCATATTCATGTTCATGTTCATATTCATGGTTCATGTTCATATTCATCATGTAAAGCATACATTAACTCATAAAGTATCAAGTCATCAAGCACATACCACAATCACACTCAAAGCTTACTTGTTCAATGAATAACTGAAGTCCCATAGCCCTACTCACACTAAGTAAAACCCCTTAAGTAATCATAGCACATAACTCATGTTCTTGTTCTTAGTTCATATTCTGTTCATGTCATGTCATGGATCTTGTTCTTTTCATGTAGGGAAATATAGCCTTAACTGACATAGACCATGTGACCTACATGGAATCCAGTGTCATGAACCCATATCAAAAAGAGGTGTTCTACTTGCCTAAGGTAGAACTAACATGTTTAGCATATATAGGTGGATACACTAGCTAAGAGACCTATGTGGGCACATAGTTATGGGATAGGGAGATTGCTACTAGAAACCCGGACTAACTGAGGTAAAAGGTTTCCATCTCATGATCATAAGCACTCGGTGCTAAGCTTAATTCCCTTTATTAATCAAGTTAAGTCTTTACTTTATATTCACGTTCATGGAAGAATGACTAGCACTCAAACCATCATGGTATCATGGTAGCTCATGGATTCATTAGGTGAGAATGTCCTTTCAACATTAGAATCGTCAATAGGTGAGTAAACCTCTGACATCATGTTCATAGTGTTTCATGAGAATAGCCTTTCAATCAACATAACAACATTATCATAATTGTAGACCTTTCATGCAGAGTAAATTTTAAGGGTATAGGGGAGAAGTATCTTGCATCAATACCACCAATACACAATAGTCATAAGATCATCAATACATAAGTGAATCATGAGTTCATATACAACCTTCTTCAACATATGCAAACCCTAGTTATTGCCCTTCAAGGGTAGGAATCAGGATCAACCCTAAGTTCTACAATTATCACATTATATAGAGGGATTTAATGATTCAATACCTTAATAAATGTAAACATAATCAATTGTCAAGCTTCTATGATCAATCAAGTCAGACCTTAGTTCACAATTTAGGATGAAGGGGAAATCATGGGTCCAAGGGAGATTTTTACTAAAATCCAACAATATTCTATTAATTCAATCATAAATCATCATAATTAATCATAATTAAACAATTGAAATTGATTTGGAAGAAGACCCATGACTATATGAAAACCCTAGGTTTTTGGAAGTCTTAAAGCATAGTTTGAACGGGCTTTTTAGGTGATAGCTACCCAAGAATGAAAAGCATCCACACCTTAGCTTGATTTCCACAAGAAATTTGAGAAGAAAGGCTAGTTCTTGAACCCCTAGCTTGACCTTGACCTTGCTCTTCAATGGAGTCCTAGAGAGAGAATTTTTGGAGAGGAGAGTTGGTTTCTAATTTGAGTCTTGTGAGTTATGAGGTGTTAAGTGGAGTTTAATGACTTAGAAGTATTTAAATAGTTCTAAAATAACAAATAATAACCGTCCTTACCTCTACTTAATTAATTAGGATTTACTTAAAATGTTTGACCCTTGGCCAAAAATTGAGGACAACATCACAGACCCTATCCACGACCCCTACCCACAGGGTGTGGATGGACCCACGAACCGTAATAGTCACTCGTGGGTTGGGTCTAAGGCTGGTATTTTTGGTCTTGGTCTAGGCCTCACTCACGAGCCCCACCTACGGGGAGTGAGTTGTTCCACATACTGTAGTGCATGGGCGTGAAAAGGGACTGAAACTTGGAGGTTTAGGGGGAGGCCAAGCCTTGACTCACGACCCCCACCTACGGGGCATGAGTCCACCCACGAGGCATGGGTGCCCCTTTTGTGGACCAGGCTGGTTTTTTACAATTTTTTTGTCAGTCCATTGGTCCTCCTCAAGGACCCTTGGGGGGCCATACCTTGACGTTTAGGCACTAGGACTTTAGTACTAGGTTAGGGATGTTATTTTAGGACTCTAATCTCCATGTTAATCCTATTTAGGCTACTAGTTTTTGTGTTAGGCTCTAGCTTAGGTCATTAGATTTATGAGGTGTTACACTATGTGCCCTTAAACAAAAATCCCAGGCACAATCCACAAGACCCCACCAGCGAACTGTGGTTAGGACGACGTACCATTCTGCACAGTCGTCGTTGGTGGACAGAAAGTTTGAAAATAGGGCCTTGGACCTATAGACCCCAACCACGGACCGTGGTCTGTTGGTCAAGTCGTGGTTTCTGGGCCCATACTACTGTTTGGGGAGGTTAATACACAAACCCTCCTAGGATCCCTGGTTTAACCCACGGGCCGTGGTTGGCCTTCGTGGATGGGTCCATGTAGTTTTGAAAAATGGCAGTTTTTCTCTAATTGGAATATGGGGTGTTACATTATCTCCCCCTTAGGAACATTTGTCTCCAAATGAGATCTTAGGCATCTTTTAAATGAAAAAACTCAAGACTACCAACCCATCATGCATGCAACTCATCTAATGCACTTAACCGAAGAGGAAACATCAACTCCCAGCTAAACATACTCAATGCACCATAAGGAAGTAGGAACTACATCTAACAACCTAACATGCTTGAAATTTTAATATTCCTTACATTCAAGAAGGAACTACCATCTCCAAACTTAAAAGGATGCTCAACACAATCTCATGGAGCCTATATGCAATCAATACTCAAAGCACATATCTAAGGAGGAAATCTGAACTCCAACCTAAGACAAGTTCAACAATTCATCTCATGAAGTCTATAGGAAACTCATGATAAATGCACAACATCATGAGTAAAATAAATCATATAAGTCATTTTCTTTCAAAATTAACTTTTTTCATAAACACGCATGAACAAGGAAATCAGGGAAACACGTAAAACTCATGACTCCAAAACATAGAACAAACCAAGAGGAACTCTTTATATCAAGCTAAGAGAGGAGTAGAAGGACAAAGAAGAGGATATCGGGACATCTTATCAGCCTCGGCCTCCCAAGTAGAACCCTGAACTAAAATATTACTCCATAACATTTTCAGGTAAGAAACTTCCTTGTTCCTAAATTTCATAACTTGCCGGTCTAAAATCTCAACCGATATTTCTTCATAAGAAAGACTTTCATCAACTCCCAAACCTTCTAAAGGAACTATAGATGTCGGATCTTCAACACACTCTTTTAACAGAGAGTCATGGAAAATTGGATGCACCGATGTAAACTCATTAGGCAAATCTAGCTCATAAGCAACCTTACCAACACGTCTCAAAATTGATATGGGCCTACAAAATGGGGACTAAGCTTCCCTTTTTTACCAACCCTCATTACGGCCTTCATGGGTGAGATTTTCATGTAAACCCAAATCATGAACATTAGGAATCACAAAAACGACCTTGCTATCTAAGGACACTATCTTCCCCTTGGGGAAAAACCTCAACGGACTTTCTAAGTGCCGCTCTTTTCAATTCAACAAAGGTCACATCAAGACATTACTTAGCTTTCGCATACGTCACAGAAGACAATTCTAAACTATTGTGAACTGTACCACTACCCTAGGTAGAGTCTTTTAATTTGAACTTATCAAGGTATTGTCTAAACACCTTATTCATTAAATCCTTACATGATATCGGATCATTAGTCAAATCTAATGACATTACTACTAACTCATAATGACCATACCGAGTTCTAAAGTTTGTTCTCGGAATATCATCATTCTTCACCCTCAATTGGTGACAACCCAACCTAAGGTCAATCTTAGAAAAGTAACTAGCCCCTTGGGGTTGGTCAACACTGAAATCTATTTCCCTCACCCTACTAGGTGGTATAGGAAACTCTTACAAATAATCCTTCTAGGTTTCATATAAGACACATACTAACCTCTAGGCATGGAATCCCCCTCTCTTCCACTTCTAAGATAGGCTCAATTTGGAACTAAAATCTGACTACACAGGTTCTACAATCAAATAGAAACATAACAATAGTGCAGCCAATCCATACTAAGGATAACATCAAGACCTAGCATAACAAGCCATATCAGAGCTAGATGTGCACTATCCCTAGGTAGTGTGGCACGAGGAGGTAATGGGACTCCTGCATGTGCTAAGTATGGTAAGAACCACCCAGGAGCGTGTCATGATTGGTTGACGTTTTTCATAACCCAGGGGTACCCCATAGATGTAAAAAGGCGTATAGAACCCCGAAGGACTCCATACAAGCACTTAGACCTCATAACAATAAAAATAGAACAATAAGAGTAAAAACACGTTTTAAGTCCAAAATTCATAAACTATAGCGGAAGTCTAGACATTTAGTCTCAATATAACCATCTATTAGGAAAAAGACATCCTCAAACCATAAAGACTCAACATAGGAAAAAACTATCCTCGAACGATGAGGACTCACCAACAAGCTCGGAAGATACACATATCCAAGCTTTAGCCACTAGCATGATCACCTCGAGAACCAAACCCTACACTTGAGGAAATGTAAAAAAGTAGGTGTTAGTACAAAAATACAATAAGAATGATAGCCATGCATAAAAACATTGAAAACATGCAAAAAAGGGACATTTCCTTTGAAAGCATGCAATTTACCTAGTTTAAACATCATCATAAAGAGAGTGGAAAAGCACAACTTATAAACATATGTAACCTAAGTCATCATGATTAACATCACCCTTGGATTCATGTACAAAGATTCTTGATGTAACCATAGTTCATAATTTATATTCTTGTTCTTATTGTTGTGGGAATAAGCCTTAACCGATATGACACCATGTGAGCTATACATGGCCCTCCGATGTTACCCACACCGAAAAGGTGTGTTCCACTTGACTTAGGTAGAACCATACTTTTAGCTTAGGTGGATACACTAGCTAAACAACCTATGGAGGCACATAGTTTATGGGATAAGGAGATTGCCACTAGAAATTCGGACTCAACTTGCATAAAAGGTCTCTATCTCATGAGACATACTTTGGGAACCCAGACTCAACTAGTTTAAAATAATCCCATTGGGAAGCCGGATTCAACTAATGTAAAAGCTTCCATCTCATATTCAATATCCACTCAGTTCTAAACATTAATTCCCACTTAGTATATATTAAGTCTTGAATTAATGTAGATTCATTCATAATGAGGAGTCATAGTAATGAATGATGATCATTAGGGCTTAAGCAAGAAGCTAATATAATTAACTTTAGATCTTAAGGCTTTGAGAGTAAAACCTACATATGAGTCCAAGGCTACTGAATAGGATTGTGTTGATAGACCTTTACCTATCTAAGATCACCTTAAGAATCATAGATGGTAGGAAGTGATAGAATCACTTAGGTCATGATGATTTCCTTGTCTAATGAAGAATTTCTAGACATGATGCTAAACATGAATATGAACTCAACATGAAAGACTTCTCACATAGAATGATTCTAGGTTGAAAGGTTTTCTCACCTAAAATGAATCTAAGTCTTAGGAATATTAAAATGTTATGAGGCTTTGTGGTGATTCCCCTAAATGACCTTTACATGATAGGAATGTGTGGTGAGTTCCCTTACTCCAAATTAACTAAGTATGGGGGAGTGTGATGTGATTACCCTTCATATATGCAAGAGGTGATTACCCATTATCCTTTATGATTGATCATGGAGGTTATTACCTATGATCCTTATGTGGTGATGTGGTGGCGAATACCTATATTCTTCTAATAATGAACATGGAGGCGAATACCTACGATTCATTGATATGTAAGCCTAGAGGTGAATACCCTTGATTTTATAATTCCATGATATGTGTGGCCTGAGGTGACTTCCCTTGTCCTTCATGATGAACTCAACATTTATGCCTTGAGATGACTCCCCCTTGCATTTAGGAACATGAGCATGACTATTTTGGGATAGTAGGTCGAGATACCTCTCCACTTCATTCATGACTAAGAGGTGATTAACCTTGTCTTTATGATGTTAAGATATGAGAAACATGAATAATGAACCTAGACATGCTAAAAGAAGTACATCATAGGGTCCAACTTTCTAATGAACTAAGATAGACTTAGTAAAGTGTCTCCTAGAGTTCCAATCTTTAAAAGAGGGCTAGTCTCTAAGTTAAGGAACATGAGTATGATAACCTAAAGAAGTACTTAGTATGAGTAGTAGTATGGGATGCTACTCATTCCTTGCACAAGTATGACTAAAGGTTACCTTATGAGTGTTGTCTTACATGAGTGATGCTTGATGGATTGTTGCTATAGATGCCTTCCAAGATTGGATTGACTAGAAGTGATAATTCATTTGTCTATATGAAATAAGCCAATAGTGATACCAAAGGAGGGTGAATATAACTAGGATGACTTCAAGGTTATGCTTAGTGTGAAGGGTATTATGGGATGCCTTTCATGCATTGCACAAGTGTGCCTTGAGGTTACTTAGAAGTATGGTACCCTTCTGATAGAAAGGTTTAAGACTTAACTATGCCTATAGACTATGATTAGGATGACTAAAAAGGGATACTTGGCTTGGGGGGTATTATGGGATACTACTCATTCTTTGCACTTGTATGATGTTAAGGTTACTTGAGAATGGTTCTATTATGGTATTGATGACTAAGAGTTATTTGTGCTTATATGATTATGTCTTATCTCCTTTGCTCAATAACTATGTTATTATCTCTTATGCTTATGTCTTATGTTGAATTATCATTTTGAGTTTCTCTTATGATGTTGTGCTAGCTTCCATACTTGGTACATTTTGTACTCACGCATATTGCCTATATTCTAATCAAATGTAGGGTTGAAGAGATTGAGTTGCTTTTGGAGACTAGGTTTCTAAGGTGCAAGAAGAGTTGAAGATTTTGGTGAGTCCTCATACCTTCGAGGAGGAAACTCTCTTTACCTTTATGTCCTTTATTTTCATATTAAGACTATTGTATGGGCTGTGTCCCAAGAGTTTATTCTAAAAAATTGTATTAGATGGTTTGATACAAAGTCTAGAAAGTCTTCCGTTTGCTTTTATGAGCAATGACTTCGATTGTAAAAGTTTTAAATTTTCCCGTATTTTCTATTATCTTATGTTAAGAATGTGCTAAGGGCTTGTATGCGAGATATAGTAACATTAGCAACAAGAGGAACTCGGGATGGATTGGCTTTATAAATATCATGCGGTGGTAGATTGTAGGTCTAAGCATGTGACCTTTAAAGATCCTCATTTTCACACATCATTGTACAAGGTAAAAGATCAGTGACATCTAGTTTTATTTCTGCGGCCTTGGCAAGAAAGTTGATGCATCAAGGTTGTGGGGCATACCTTGCTCACATAGTTGATACACAGTTGAAAAGTCCTTGTATCAAGGACATACCTGATGTATGTGATTTTCCAGAAGTATTTCCAGAAAACCTTCCGGGATTGCCCCCGAAAAGAGAGGTTGAATTTCCAATCGAGCTTATTTCTGGATCTACTCCTATTTCGATCACCCCTTATAGAATGGCTCCAACAAAGTTAAGAGAATTGTCTTTGAAATAGTTGGAGAATGCAACCAATAAGGCAACTCACATACATTTCATTATAACCTGAGAAATATCATTATAGCAACAAGCATAGTCTCCAAAATCAATATAATACACATCCCAATCTTCACAATACATAGCCTCTAATTATACAAGAATACACGGTTAAATACCAAGACCATCACATCATGAAGTAGTCATCAGATAAGCTGTAACACCCCTAAAATACTAGACCAAGTCTTGCATGTCGATGCATCATTTCTTAATTACTACAATATGTTTTACTCTTATTTTGGGAATTTGAAATTTTGTGATATTTGCAACCTTGATTAAAATAAATTGTGCTCGTAATTTAAGGTATTGTATGGGGGTAGTTACGTAATTTTTCTAATTAAAATTTCTTAAGAATTGAAAGTGTTGGTATAAATTATATACATATAGGTGTATATGTATACATTTTGGGTAGCACACAATAATTTGGGGCAGCACCTTTTAGTGACAGTTGTATATGTGACTAAGCATCACACTTAGGACTATATTATCACACCTCCTCTTGTAATTTTTGTTTGGAACTGAAGTCCAAGAACCTAAGAACTTTTTCTAACCAGTTGTTCATCAAAATCACAAGAGAAAACCTTGATCCTTCTAGCTGGAAGTCGAGACATCCTACCTTTTGGTGAGTAATCAAAACTTGTTTTTTTTAGGTGAGTAGTGTTTAGTACGTTTAGAATTTCTAATTCTTTATAACTCCTTTTTCGGTGAATAAATATGATTTGGAAAGCTGATTCATATACCTACTACTCCTCTGTTTATGGTAAACTCTAATTTAGCTTTTATGACTACGAAATAAGGGACGCAACATATGACATGTTCTGTCCAGATTCTGGAATTTTAAATCCTGTATGTTCAACTGTTAGTGTTTTGATTATATCTTTTTGTACAAAGCGTATTTTGCGGTGATTCTTTATTATTTGCAAGCTTAAGAGATGTACCTACATCTTTTATGAAGGATATAATTTCCATTTGGCCGCTTTCTATTTCAAATCTAAGTTGCGACATGTAGTGCTTTTATTGGGCAGAATTTCTGTTTTTGGAGTATAGTCATATTTGTACAGGCTAGGCTTACTTGTGATGATAACCCTGTGTTATGCCATCATTATTGATCTACTAGAAATTAAATAAGTTATTGAATTCATTTTTTAAGGTTGTATATCCTCTTGTACGAGTTGAAGACTTTGATACTCTCTGGTTGGTCAACGATTTGAACTCGTGAAGTTGTGTTGGACTGTTTTTGTGCTAAAGAACTGAGGTTCTAACTTCTTCCCAAATTCTTTGCAGAAAAGGCTAGAACTAAAGTTGCAGGAGAAAGTAGGTCACCCCAGGGTAAAACAAAATTGATTAAAATCAAAGAGGATGCAGCTGCATCCAGAAGCAAGGTCGCTAAACCTTCCACTACTAGTGGGAAAGTCAAGGGAAAAGATAAGACCCTTGAACTATCAAATGCAAGCACTGACAATGATGGTTTTTATAGAAATGACACCAACCAATCTGAAAGCGAAGATGTGGGTTCTGATGAGGATGATCTATTAATAGCACAGAGGGCTGAGCGGCGAACCAAGAAGCTGAATGATCCATCCAGGGTCTGGAATATCCGACCTACCACTCCTACATCTCCATTTCCAGATCAAGAAATGGTGTTAGCACCTCCAGTACAGGGTCCTCCACCTAAGTCAATGAATCGAATAAAAGATGAGGGGCTGAAAACAATTTTTGAGGAAAAGCAGTTGTCCATAGACGGGGTTATAGACAGGCACCCAGAGATAATGGAATGCATGAGATACCATTAGTTCCAAATCTTCACCAAGCCCCGCGGCCCTTACATTCCAAACTGGGTAAGAGAGTTCTACAGTGCATACAGTGCACTAATACCCCAGAGAAAGCAGCTAGTAGTAGCCTTCAAAGAAGTGTATTATGTGGTTTTCATAGGCTGGAGAGTGAAGTGTGGTAGTGAGGCGATTAACATGGTCTTGGGCATGTAATCAAATATTGGGGATCACTGCCAACACTTGATCAGAACAAACAAACTGGATGAGATGAAAAAGTGGTTAGCCTCACTTATTTCAGACGAGACTCCGAAGTGGTTGGCTGAAGGAGTTCCGATTGAAAGGAAAGACATAAACATAGCAGCGAGGTTCTGGTTTTATTTTATCAGTAGCACAATCATGCCATCCCAGAACGAGTTGATTTTTTGCCTTGGTTGTATCATAGAGAAAACTCGGATAAACTTGGGTGAAATCATCGCTTCAGAGATACTCATGCGTGCAAAGCAGAGCCGGACCTCACTTTTATTCCCGGTATTGATCACGACATTGTGCAAACAAGCTCAAGTACCTCGGGATGCCAAGAAGGCTGTGGAAATGATGCCCATAGCCTCTACTGATATCCGGAGGATCGAAGCTGAGTACCTTAAAGATCAAGTAGAAAGGAAGAAGGCATCATTGGTGGAGTTAGTAAACACAGAATCATCACCAGCATAGGCACCTTCAGGTCCTTCTACTATTGCACGGTCTCCCAGACCTACTGATGTTGCTGCTATTTCCCAGCCTCCACTCACCCAGACTTCCCTACTCCGAATGGGACAACTTTCCCTTTCTGCTGACCATCGGGCTGCCAGTCTAGAGGCTTCTGTTCCAGGCATAATTCAGATTCCCTTAGTTGATGTTGTGATACCTTTGAACACTACCATTAATGTCTTAGAGGACAGGATAGCGGTGTTTGAGCACAACCAAGGGGCCACAGAGGAGGTGACAACTTTAAAAGTTGTCATTGCTGAGCTACGAAAAGATGTAAACCACTTAATGTCCACCGATGTGTCCATGGTGTTCGGAACAGTGGAAATTCCAGATGAGCTTGAGATACCTCAGACAACCACTGGACATGGGGATAGAGTGTAGCAGACAACCGATTCTGAGTAAGTAGCAGAGACTGATGAAGAGATGCACTAGCAGAATGAGGGAGCTGCAGATGAAGACCTGACCGAGACGGAAGCAATAATGATAGATATTGTTGTGCAAGCTTCCTTAGAACCTGTTGCTGGATTCAGTGGAGCAAGTCCTTCTAGAGTCACTCCGGGCACTGAAGCCCAGACAGATGATGCGACAGATGAGCCAGGATCACCACTTTGCATCCTTCTTTGTCTCTCCTTATTTTACATTTCAAATTCTTTGTCATTTGCATTTGAGGACTAACACTTTTTTATTTGTGGTGGGGTGAGGCTCACCTTTTGTGTGCTATTTGTTACGCGTGCTTTGTGTATATATTTGGGTTGTTCTGCTTTAAAGTTTATGTTTTATTTGTTTAGTGGATATTTGAGCTTATGGCTCCTTTTATTTTAAATTTGCAAAATGATTTTTACCCTTTCGAAAAAAAATTGCCACCTCTCGTGTGTTGAATGTGGCTGTTCTTTTGCAAAATTTAAGTCTTTGTTCTGATCAATACCGATGACTTGAATAGTGCTTTCAATCGAACGAACATGAATGCGCGGCTACGATGAGGCTAAATGAAGCTGCATAGACAGTATGTGAACTCTTTGCATCTCGTTACGACTAGCCTAGTATCGAATTGAATCTCTTGTGATGATCATTGCACACTAGCAAAAGTGTCGAGTCTTGTTTTACCGTAGTGGCAATGCCTGGTGTGATGAGCTTACTTTAAACAATGCATGATAGATCCTAGAATTTTCCATGTTCGTCCGATCGACTAAGTAAGGCTATCTCTTGATATGATCTTAGGCAACATTAAAGAGTGTGAGCTAATTTGACATATACCTCTTTTGTGACCTACCTTGCGTGTGTGTGAACCTCTTTTTAACACCCCTTGAACCTTACCTTTCTTTGGAAGAAACTTGATGCAAACATAACCTTTCTTTATTCATTACCCATAATCCTCATGAGGTTGTGGTTAGTTGAATAGCCAACTTAGGCCAAAAGCCTAAGTTGGGGGTGTGGTGAAAACAAAGGGTAAATCAAGAAGTGCAAGAAAGTCCTTGTTACCCATGGTTTTGAAAAAAAATGGAACCCCTCCATACGAAAAAAAAAAAGAGGAAAGAAAGAAAGAAAAAGAAAAAGAATGAAAAAAGAAGTGGAATAAAGTTGTAAAAATACAAAGAAAATGGGGTTTCCAAAAATCCATGGGAAGTGAATAATAAGATGACTTATGAGCACTAAAGAGAATGATGAAGGAATAGGAAAGGAATTGTTGTGAGCACCCCATTTCATGAGGATGAAAGTCACTGAGCCTAAATGACCATACATTTGCACTTAGCCCCATTACAAGCCTTGCAAAGACCTTTTTGATCTTGAGTGAGCTGAAACAAATGTTGATTGGAAAATACGGGCAAAACTACGAGTGAAAATATGCATCGTATTCATCTTTATGAGTGTGAGCGTTTCATTTGATTCCGAAGCTTTAAATTGAAAACCATTGTGTGTGAATATGGAATCATTCCTTTTGTGAGGGCATTTGAACACTTTGGTTGAACTTGAACTTGCATTTGAAGCAAGTATTGTGAGCATGAGATTCTTTGATATTGGTGAGTCACAACTTGAATCTTTGAGTGCACATTTGATCTTTTCATAAATAAATTGAGTCATGTTGTGTGCATTCATGATTGAGTCTTGTGTAGCACTATTCGAGACACCCTTTTTGAACGGCTGAACTTGAGTTTTCTTGAGGACAAGCAAAAGTTTAAGTTGGGGGTGTTGATGAGTCCACAAATTGGAATCATTTAGGGCTATATTTTGATAGAATTAGTCTCCTCAAATGCCTATTTTATCTTAATATCTGATGAAAACCCTTAAGTTTTAGGTATTTGAAGTTTGAAAGAAGGCATGGACACTATGTCGCAAAAAGGAACAAAAAGGCTGAAAAGAATGAAGAAATGAAGGCCTGAGGATCGCCGAGTCCACTTGACGAGTCACCGAAGGGTCTTACTTTGCCTTTTGTTCCGGTGTGTTGTGCCCTGAAGGGAATGGTCAAGTCAGCAGAAAAAGGAGCAGTCGGCGCATCACCGAGAAGTTCCGTGAAGCAGTACCATGTCGCCCAATGACCCAGAGCACGATGATGCTGAAGGCTGGTGCAAGAAGGCGATAAACTACGCCAAAAGGAAAATCACCGAGTTGATCAGCGATTCCGATTAATGTCACTGAATGATCCGCTACAGCACAAATCTGTGCAAACTATAAATACTAGTTAGAGTTGTAGTTTTAAATGTGGAACAATTATTATAATTTTCATATATAATAGTAATTTTTGATATTTTTTCTCTAAGTTTGAGAGGGTTTTGAAGACTTGAAGATTCAAAGGTTTCATCTCCAATGTTTTGGACTTGGGTCTTTTGGATTCTTCACTCTTGACTTGTTTTGAGAGTTAAATCTTCATACCCATTTGATCTCATTTCGGTATAAATTTCTATCTCTCTAGCATGTCTAGCTAAAACACCAATTCTTGGGGTGTGATTTTGTGAATATGGGTTAGATTAGTTGTTAGGTCTTGCTTGTTGGTGGTTTATTTGTTATTTTGATGTGATTTCATTTAGTAGTTGTGGTGGAACTTAATGAAATTGTAGTGGCAAATGCGATTTCACCTTCGTGTTTTTGACCTGTACGAGAGAGAGGACGTAAAATGAAGACTACTAAATTGAAGACCAGTGTGAGTGGGTCGACATGAGGGTCAGCTCGAGAGACTGAACCCTAGTCCCATGTCCACACGCTCAGCTCGAGAGAGTGAGTGGGTTAAGGCAAAGGTTGTTCTTCATGCGACAAGTGGGTGTTCGAGAGGAACCCACTTGAAACGGGGTAAGTTGCTTGAGAGAGAGCTTATCCCCTTTAAAGTCTAGCCTAGTCACAAAGATTTAATGAGTTTACTACCCAAAGCATGTACCCAATGATTTAGTCTACCCCGTCTTCCTATCACATCCCAAGAATCCAGTCTCCTTGACAAAACCCCCATTGTTAATTGACACTTTTGTGTCCCCCTTTAATTTACAATGTTTTTCATCGTTAATGTGTTTAGCTATGACTAATTAAAACTTAATTTTATTTTTCTATTTATTCTCAAAACCACTCCCTGTGGGAACGATCCCAACCCTTGGTTGGGTTATTATACTATTGTATGATGATAGACACTTGCATTGAAAGTTGTGTCTTGATTACGCAAACATCAGTAAACCTTAACCGACATAGACCATGTGAGCAAATCAAGGAATCATGTGTCACTTACACTGAAAAGAGTGTCCTACTTGCTTAAGGTAGAACCATTAATTTAGCTTAGGTGGATCCACTAGCTAATAACCTATGAGGGCACATAGTTTATGGGATAAGGAGATTTCTACTAGATACTCCGCCTCAACTCATGTACATCCATCTCAAGAAATTGTTGCTAGATACCCCGCCTCAACTCACGTATGAGTATCCATCTCAATCAATATCTACTCGGTGCTTAGCATTATTCCCACGGAGTACTTAAAATTTCATTACTTAAGTTCATTATTCTGGGAGAAATAGGATATGGAGATTGCTACTAGATACCCCGCCTCAACTCATGTATGAGTATCCATCTCAAGAGATTGTTACTAGAAATCCCGCCTCAATTCACGTATGATTTTCCATCTCTATCAATATCCATGTCAACCCAACATCATTCATTAGATAGCTCATCGATTCAATAGGTGAGAAGAGCCTTTCATCCTAAGAATCCCCATATTGTGAGAAAACCTCTCACAACATGTCATTATCATTCATAAATGTACAATTGAGAATAGCCTTTCAATCAACACAACATCATTATCATAGAAACTTCATTCATACTTCATTCATAAGTGTGTGTATATTGAGAATAACATTTCTACAACACCACCATTACATCATAGTCATAATCACATTACTTTCAAAGTATTCACAAAGCATGTACATAAATATCAAGATCATACATAAATCTCATAATTTTCCCTTCAAGGACCATGGATCATAATTCACCAACACATCTAGAATTACTACATAGACATGGATGATAACAAGATTCAAGTAATCAATTCACAACATTCATAATTCTAGGACATTCTACTTGCATCAATCAATACCCGCACTTTAAGATCTAATTTGGGAAAATAGGGTAATTCATGGATTCTTGAGGAATTCAACTTAAAATCATATAAAATCATCAATATATCAATAAAGAACTATAATTAAATAAATTAAAACGAATTTGAAAGGAATCCATGAGATTGAAGTCAAACCCTAACTTTTGGGTTTTCTAGTTTTGAAATTGGGCATTTTGGAAGGGCTCTATGGGTGAAGGCTACCCATAGATGAAAATCTACCATACCTTATTGAAGTTTTACCACGAATTTGAGTAGAAAATCTTGATTCTTCAACCCTAGATTCATCTTTCTTCTTCTTCTTCCTTGGAATTCTAGAGAGAGTTTATTTGGGAAAAAGTTGGTTATGGATTTGGGTTTTGGGATTTATGAGATGTTTAATGACTTAAAAACTCTTTTATAGGTTTATTAAAACAATATAAAATGACCCCACATAAAATTACTAAAAAGGAAATTACTTGAAAAACCCTAGCCTTGGCCGAATTTGGACAGTGTGCAGACATGACCCACGGACCATGGGTGAGTCTACCGGGCATGCTGCACCTCCGTGGGTGGTGGCCTACAACTCCTCACCTTGGTTCTTGACCCATGACATCCAACCACGGGGTGTGGGTGTCATGACCCGGGAGCACCCCCTAGTCGTAACCGGCGTACTCGACCTCGAAGAGGTCTAATACAAGCCTCTTAGCATTCATTCATCGCATAGAAACTAAAACCATAAGGAACTTAAAACTTTCTTTACCAAGAAAAACATTGCATA
>JAJOOS010003623.1:0-21418 GCA_029582725.1 Solanum chiquidenum | reverse complement strand
GCAAAATAATGTCTTTATCCAGCAAGTCTTTCAGCTGATCCTTCAACTCCTTTAGCTCAGTAGGATCCATTCTATAAGGAAGGATAGATATGGGTTGTTTGAGAAGCACTTAGCACCTTGTAACTGGTCAAACAAGTCATCGATCCTCGAAATGGGATACTTATTATTTATAGTCGCCTTATTCAGTTGTTGGTATTCGATACACATTCTTAGTGAGCTATCTTTCTTCCTTACGAATAACACTCGCGCACCCCATGGTGAAGTACTAGGCAAAATAATGTCTTTATCCAGCAAGTCTTTCAGCTGATCCTTCAACTCCTTTAGCTCAGTAGGATCCATTCTATAAGGAAGGATAGATATGGGTTGTTTGAGAAGCACTTAGCACCTTGTAACTGGTCAAACAAGTCATCGATCCTCGAAATGGGATACTTATTATTTATAGTCGCCTTATTCAGTTGTTGGTATTCGATACACATTCTTAGTGAGCTATCTTTCTTCCTTACGAATAACACTCGCGCACCCCATGGTGAAGTACTAGGCAAAATAATGTCTTTATCCAGCAAGTCTTTCAGCTGATCCTTCAACTCCTTTAGCTCAGTAGGATCCATTCTATAAGGAAGGATAGATATGGGTTGTGTACCTGATAGCATATCGATAGCAAAATCAATTTCCTGTTCTGGAGGGATAGTAGGGAGCTCCTCTGGAAATATATCTAGAAACTCATTATCTACCAAAATAGACTAACGAGTTGGTGGTTCTGCATCTATATCATGAACGTGAACAAGATGATAAATACAACCCTTAGTAATCATCCTCCTCGCCTTAAGATAGGAAATAAACCTACCTTTTGGCATTGTTGTATCGCCTTTCTATTCTCGAACTGCCTCTCCTGGAAAGTGGAATCTAACAATCTTTGTCTGGCACTCAACATTAGAATAACAAGCTGCTAACCAGTCCATACCCATAATGACGTCGAAATCGACCATCTCTAACTCTATGAGATCTACAGAGGTCTGCGGTCGATAATTTCTACTGTGCAACCTCGATAGACTCTCCTGGCAACAATAGACTCACCAACTGGTGTAGATACAATAAAGGGTCGATCTAATGACTCTGCTACTATACAAAACTTCCCCGCAATAAATGGAGTAACATAAGACAGAGTAGATTCAGGATCTATCAAAGCATAAACACAATGGGAGCAAATAATCAATGTACCTGTCACAACATATGGTGATGACTCTGAGTCTTGTCGGCTGCCTAGTGAATATATAATGTTCTGTCCACTACCAAAACTAGATGCTCGCTCTCTGCCTCCGCCTCTACCTCTACCTGCTCATGTTTGGGGTCCATGCCTTATAGACCGTGCAGATGAGGAGGAACCTACTACTAACCTGGTCGACTGACCTATACCATCCTGACCTATGGTCGGACAGTTTCTCCATTCATGCCCCTCCTATCCACAAGAATAACAACCTATGGAACCCTGTCTGCACCTCCCAAAATGCATTTTACCGCAAGTAGCGCAACGCGGCGGGGCTGTCCTATCCTGGCCTGAACCCTTCTGTTGTTGAGAGCTTGAGGCTCATGAACCCTCACCTGGGCCTGACTGTCCTTGATGATCAATCTACTACCCTGGAACTGCTGTGGTGGAGGTCTAGTGACCTAATAGAATGCCAGGGTCTGGGACCACCCTAAAAATCTCCATGTGAACCAGCGGGCCTAGCCCTCTTCTGTCTCTCTCTCTCGATCCTCTCAGTCATATACTGTAAATATTGGCGATCCTCTATGCCTTGTGCAAAGGCTTTAATTCGCGAGATATCCAAATTATCATTTAGTGCAGCAGTAGAACAAGCGTCGATATAGTCTGAGTCGAGCCCTCCCACAAATCTACGCACCTATCATGCATCGTATCAACAAATATTGGTGCATATCTAGCCAATGAATTAAATCTCAGCTCGTACTCTCAGACACTCATGCTTTCCTGTCGGAGGTTCAAAAATTGGTCCACCCGGCCATCCCTAATCTCTCGAGGCAAATAGTGATCTATGAAAGCTTCTATAAAGCTATCCCAAGTGGGTAGAGATGCATCTTTTCCCCTAGATTTCTCCCAACTCTCGTACCACAATATTGCAACATCGCGCAATCGAAATGCTTCTAACTCAACTGACTCAGTCACTGAGGCATGCATGACTCTAAAGATCCTATGAAGCTGATCAACAAAGTGCTGAGAGTCCTCTCTGCGATCTGTCCCTATAAACTATGGAGGATTCAAGGCAAGAAATTGATGAACTCTCGAACTTCCAGCCCCTTCAGAAGGTCCGGCAACATCTGGCGTAATTGGTGGGCGTTGTGCAACTACTAACTATGCTAACATATATACTGCACTCTTGAAATCCTGATCAGATGGAATAGAAGGAACTAGATGTGGTACTGCTGGGGAATTCGGAAATCCTGTAGCCCTCGGAGGCTCCTGAAGTGGTGGAGAAGCTATAGGGGGTTGAGAAGATGTCTCCCCTTGGGTCTCACAATAGGCTACCTCTACATGTGGTACCTTGCCGGTACCCTTGCCTGCAGCTGTATCTAGCCCCTGGCTAGTTGTGTTATGTCTGGTGTCAGCCATCTCTATCTGCATACAAGTATCAATTATAAGCTAGAAACCTCAACCCTTAAGACACCGCTCTATAGCACAAGGTGAGCAAAAGAAGGATAGTCATTCTAACATGCCCGGTAGCTTCTTGCTTATCGTATGTGGTGCACAACACATTTATAAACAAGACTCTACTAGACACAACTTGTAGACTCCCTAGGATACGACGTTGCTCTGATACCAAGTTTGTCATGACCCAAACTCGAGGGGAGCAACTGGCTCATAATGCCAAAACTCAGGCCTGAGCCGACCCTGCTGAGCCATTTGCTACTAGCTCACGGCAGCCACACGCAATCAAGAAAACAAACAAGTACATCTCAGCTTAAAACTAAGCCATAGCCCGGCAAGGCCCATGTCAACTGATCTATAAAATAAACAACTATTCCAAGGAGATCATATAAATAAATAGCCAGCTAGCATAGAAGTCCTGATAGGGCCGTCGAGGCCACCATGATATCTATACAAAAACTGAAAGAGGGTATATATCAAGACAATACATCAAACAACTCACAAGCTTCAGCAAACTGACAAACTATGCCACTATGGCCATAACGTAGCTATACACCCCACACACTAGTCTGCAAGCCTCTAAGAGTAGTAAAGATTGGCGGGGCAGGTCCCCAACCTACCCATAAAGATATATACAATAAAAGGTATCAAACCTCCCAACTCTTGCAGCTCCGGAGGAAAGGGGCTAGCCAATCGGATAGAAGTCAATCCTGCTGCTGAAGAGGTCTACTGGGTCGTCTGTCGGGACCTGCATGCATGAATGCAGCGCCCACAAGGCAATGGGGCGTCAGTACAAAATACTGTACAGAGTATGAAAGGCTATAGACTAAGTGAGCATGTATCATGATATACCAAAAGCGATCACGTAAGGAAATCAAAATTTTAGATAAACATGCTAACTCGCTACTGAATCTAAGAATACAAAAATGATCAAACATCAACATAACCAAGCCCACATAAGCATGGAAGGTACAAACAACATACCACCTACCAAGGTCCCCATGAGTTCAGAAGGTGCCAAATCAATCTACATACCCCTATCGGTAGCCCTTGTCTTTGTAAGAAGTCACATAGTCCTTTTTGGCAATGATATAGCCCCGTAGGCAGCACATAGCCCTCTTAGGCAACATCATAGTTTTGTGGGCTGCACATAGCCCTCTTTTGCATCAACATAACCCTGTAGGCAATACATAGCCCTCTTTGGTGTCAAAATAGCCCCGTAGGCAACATATAACACTCTTTGGCATCAATATAGCCCCGTGGGCAACACATAGCCTTCTTTGAAAATAATATAGTCCTATTAGACAACATCATAGCCCCCATAGGCAATTCGTATCTCAACAACTAACCACAATAGCCCCAAGGGCGACAACAAACAACTGAATAGGCTAAAGGCGAGCAACTTAGCTATAAAATATAGATATGAATGATCTCCAAGTCGTCCTAAGTTAGGGTCGTTCTTAACATATTATGAGTCCTTAAAATGAGGGTTTATAACCACTCAATCAGCCAACCACTCACAATTACATCTACAAGATCACCAACATTAACTACCTCTAAGGAAACATGTCGAACAAAGGGAATAACCTTAACATACCTTTCCAATGAACGCTCCAAAGACCGTAGTTTCTTCACGAAAGTTGTTCCTTATGTCCTAAGCTTCATAAACACTATATATAAACAACTGGTATGCACCTACAAATAGTTCATAATTAATCTTAAATCGGCAGATTTTCCATATTGTCCCAACTTGTCGAAACATCCGTAGAAATTCATAAAAATAATCATAAAAGAGTCCCGAGATGATTATCTTAGTTAACCAAGTTTAAACCTTGAATAAACACCAATAACTACAAATTTATATATTCAAAAACCAGCTGCAAACGCAGCTATTAGAAGGGAAAAATGATTGTTACGTGTAGAGATCACGTTTCTAGGCACGGGGGAAACTTTTAATGATAGAAATCATCAAAAACTAACATTCATCATGCAAGAATTCCATAGGAACCCTGTCTTAAGCTTTCTCTCTAGTTTGGAAGTGAAAATAAATGTTTTCATGACTTAAACGTTGAGTAAGCCGACATGCCATATTTTTTACTCGACACGGATTCTGCCCCGACAGTCCGTAGTAAAATCCTCATAACTTTTTATTTCGATGTCGGCTGGATATGGGGTTTTGTGTGCTGCAAACTAGACTCGCAGGCATTCGATTTAATCGGTGATAGGACTTCTAACTCTTTATATATTGGGAGAAAACATCCTATAGATTTGACCCAAATTTCAGAGAAATTTTTAAAAAGGAGCTTGCGATAACTTTCACCAACTATTATTTTGCCACTTACCTAGCTTCAAAACTTGAGATACAATCCTTGAACACTTAAAATATGACATACCACATCATTCATAATTTATTACCCACCCTCCTTGTCTTTCCACGAAGATACGAGTTAATTTAGACGTTTTGAAACGTTGGGCTGTTACAAAAATATTCTATAACTTTCACTGTTTTGCTACACTTTTTGCAACAAAAATAGCACAACTCATCTTTATTTAGTATGTCTACAATTTTTGCTTTGAACTTGTACAAACAATCATGCACATCACCAATATCCCATATTTGTGATTATAGATTGGATATTAAAATGGTTATTATTTTTAGAGAGTAGAAGTATAGATTAGTATGTACTTGTGAATCAACTAGCAATCCATCCATAATATATACCAACGGAACTTCTATGGCTCCCCTCATTTCCTTGCTTGATGTTACCATAAAATATTTATTTTCGGACTTTACCATTTCACGTCTGTATTTTCGATGAGATTAGTTAACTGTATCACCCATTTTCAGTGAGATGTGCTCGGTGCAAAGGTTTTGGGAACTTAGGAATTTTAGTATGTAATAACCCTACAATGATAATAGAACAATTGTGTCCTATTATAGAAACTTTAAAAGTAACCTGCCTACAATGCAAAAGTATAGTATGTACATTAGTTTTTACAATCGGGTTTAAATAACATTGCAGAACATATGTCTGATTAATGTAATGTATCATGTTCGTGGATTTTTGAAACTGTGGATTGATCAAGATGCTACTCATCGAAATAATAGATATGGCAAAAGTGCCTTGTGTGACAAGAGCTTGTTCCAAATTTGAAACAACAACTATACTCAGTTTATTATAAAAACATAAAGTAGTCTGTCCAATACTTTTATAGATTGAGATGCTAATGTTACATAAGACAAGTATAACTTTTTAATCTTTTATCTTTCCTAGAAAAGCACCGTCATTTTCTGCAAAATCTTCTCATAGAGTAACAGTTGTATGCTCCATGATGGGTTATCAGTTAGAAGCGAAATGTCAATACTTCACCATATCTCTATATTGATGGTAGTTTAGGTATCTTCAAAACATACTGCTCATTTGTAACAACTATCTCTCGTCTCTTGCTATATTGTTTTTCAATGAGGGGATTCATTGAAACTAAAATGCAAATCAAATATGAGAATAGGTAATGTAAATTAGTGATAGAGATTACGTAATGGAGCATGAAATGAAATAACAAATTATTTGGGTGGATAGTTACCTAGAATAACACCATTAGGTAATTTATCGACATGATCCAATGATACAAAGCCAACAGAGAATCTGTGTGTTGAAGCCTCAATGTCAATCACCTTTATGATTGTGTTATTTGTAAATGCCAATTCAAATTCGTTATGTACGTAAATAATAGTTGGGATTGACGCGATCTAAGCATCCTTTAGCAATGTAGTAACTCTTATTTGGTTTCAAGGAGTCCTTCCATGTTTCGATATGTTTATTAAATTTTGTTTCTTGAATTTTTGTACCTAGTATTGTGCAAAGGGATGGGGGTATAAGTACAATAAACATGAATGATAAAATAATAAGGTAAGTAAAAATTCAATGTTATTACCTCTTCGTTAACTAATATTATTGTTCTGAAAGTCCTTTCATGCCTTGAATTCTTGTAAGGTATTATTGAACTCCTTCAAATCACGAAGACTCTCATCACCGAATTAATGGACTGTTTTTGTATCTTGGTTATCGGTACATTCCATTTTGATAGTTCAATTTTAGTCGTCATGTGGGCTGGAGCTTGATTATAACATTGGGAGATGAGAGCGACAATGTTAGTTCTAGGCGTTATTGTGTATTAGTACTATTGATGAGGGTAGCAAATGGTCAAAATCTGCATGATTAGGCAGGGATTTGATGCATAAAAGAGGGTATCATTAAGATGATATGTGCGGCTAAACTAAGGTTAGAAGTAACATATATATTTAAAGTATGTGGTTAAAATTGCCAGGGGACTGTATGTGAGCAGGTGAACCAATAATAGGTTGTATAAGTAATGCTTCACGGGAAAGAAACAAAGTTGATTAGTGGTGTAAAGTATGTGTTTACAATTGCCAGGGGACTGTATGCAAGCAGGTGAACTAATAAATATATATTTGCATTAATAAAAATATTTATCTCATAAAATTAGCTATTAAATAAATAATAAACATTAAACTAATACAAATTTCAACTGGCGTTGTTACAGGTCATCTGAACTTTTCTTCGCCTAAAACACTGAAATATTAAGGAAGAGTAAATAAGTAAAACAAAAGGGCAATGTTTATATAGTAATAACTATTTTGAAGCAAACTTCCTGAGAGTCTAAATTACATAAGTAACATTGATAAATAAAGTCATTCGTTTGTCTTGAGCATCAAAAACAAATCGTGACAATTCTCTAAATTTTGAAAAAAGATATTCAGAAGCATATATCAATATTAAAAGAGAAATTGTTAACAAAAACAAATGAATATAAACTACATCATGTTAACTTCATATATTGCAATATTACATACTAATGTATATATTAAGCAAAAAAATAATTATTATATCATAAAAATTATATTATATTCCTCAAGTACTCAAAGTTATGAAATATACCTTCTTAGGATAGAACGATTTAGTTCATCAGAATAGTGGTACCTCATATTCTGCTAAAACTTTGAACTCACTCAACGACAATAAATTACACAGAAAAAATTAAAATGAAAGAAGAAGAAGAACAAGAGTAGAAGATTAGGAAAAAATGAGATGAAGTCCCTCTATTTATAGTCAACAAAGGGTAGTATGAACAAATGTTTTTTGTGTCTTATCTGAAAAATCATGACCTTTTCGAGAAGTCACAACACTTTGGAAAAGTCACAACTTTTTGAAAATGTGACAACTCTTTGGAAAAGTCACAACTTTTTGAAAATGTGACAACTCTTTGGAAAAGTCACAACTTATTAAAAAAGTCACAACTCTTTGGAAAAGTCACAACTCATCGTAAAATCATAACCCTTGGAAAAAAGTCACAACTTATCAGAAAGGTCACAAGTCGTTGAAAAAGTCACAACTTAAGTTAGGGATATTATAGTAATTTAACATTCAAGTTAGGAGTTCATGCTTTTAAGGTAATATAGAATATAGATATATATAAAAACATAAAAGTGGAAAACTCCTATCTTCAAAGTTGGATTTTAATTGTGCTCTTATATCATATTAAAATATAATAAGAATATCTATTATCATGCAGGCCAACTATTTTTGCTTCTTGGAAGTTCCACCGGTGTTTGTCTTGGAAAAGTAAGAGGCAGACATAGTAGGAACTCGTTTTGTTAGGCTAACTAAAGCCCATACTAATCTAGATAAATGTATTAGTACTACTACTATAAACCCTCCTAGTAGCGTAAATAGGAGACATGGTCTGCCACTATCTTGTATGGCCAAATATTAAGCTATAAATATTATTATCTTGTTAACCAAAAAAAATTTATTTCAAATTGACTGTTCATGATAAACATATTTATTTTACACCTTAACTTTATTTTAATACCTAAAAAATGTTATAAACATGAGTAAATGTGTATCGTTGAGATCTTGGTCATAGTTCAAGGGTACTTATGTGTCACGACCAAGATCATCGTGATTGGCACCCACACTAGCCCTCCGGTGGGAGAACCATTACTACAACTTATCTAACAAATTTCACGAAAATTAAGACATTTAAAGATACGAAAGCAGGTTTAATGTAGAAATAAACTGGAGTTCCCATAAACTCAGAAAGTTTGACAAACAATTACTAAACATTTGCGGAGACAACGCCTAGAACCTGAAAGTGAATGTACGAAAACTCTAAAGTTCAATAAGTCTACGAAAAGGGGCACAACCCCGAAACTAAACAAACAAATATCTCAAGTACTAATCTAAGTCTGAAGAAAATGGACTAAGCAAAAGGAGAACTCATGGCAACCTGGAAGAACTCGCTCACCCTAATTCAGTCTCGATCACTGATCTCCTAGTTGAGGTCTATTAGTAGCCACCTGAAGATGCCCTGTACTCAACAAAGAATGAGCAAGTGCAGTATTAGTACACATCCACAGTGTACTGGTAGGATCACGCAGCCATTCCGATAAGCAAATCATATATAAGCAGTCACAACATAGTAAACATGACAAGTACAGAACATATATACACATTGCTTATCATTTCAGGAGCAATATACAATTACACATTCTCAATAACAAGTAGATATGATAATTCAGTGGTCCTTTCATGGAACCCATACCCAAATTGTTAGTGTGACGGAACGTAACATGCGATCCCAATTAGTGTGTCGGAACATGACACCCACTCCAATATAAGTGTCAGAACGTGACACCAGATCCCAGTTAGTGTGTCAAAACGTGATACCTGATCCATTCAACACAACCACAATCACAATCACACTCATATGTACATACTCGTAACCATACAATCAAGTTTTGAGTCATGGCATACATTTGTTCATTCATACTCATTTCATTAGGTTTGATCAACAAGGATTCATTCACATACATACATGTATTACGATGAAGCAAATACCAACATACATCACGCAATACATGAAATTAAACCATCACCTACCTCGAAACTAAGCTTGAATCCCCCTATGGCACTTGAATCTTTCTTTTCCAGTTTTTTTCCGCTTGTTCAAGGTCTACAAACAATTAATATACGCAAGGATCCATAATTTAAGGTCTAATTATCCGGATTATAGCAAACCCAATAACCGTATACTAACCCATGATCCCAATCCCTAATTTATGGCTTTTCCCACCATTAACTTCAGATCAAAACCTTGCCCCGGTAATAATTACCAAAGAATCGAAATTCTACGGATCAAAAAATGGATTAAGGGAGTAAAATACTTACCTTTAGTGCTACAAGAGGTGGAAAACCTTCAAGAAATATCCCTAGGTCGTCTCTTAGCTCTCAATAATGAAACCTACAGAAAATAACATTATTGGGGTTTAATCCCTACTTAAGTCGTGACTGGCCCGTCGTAGTGGAACCCAACCCCCCACAGCAGCCAGACCTAGCGGGAATAATTCTACCCCAATGCCTTACATGGAGATAGAGATTCGGAAATTGAGTCCCAAACCCCCATTTCACAACACACCTTTAACCCATGACGTTCAAAGACTACCCTTTCACGCTAAGATCAGTTTTGGGAGTTCCACTCGCCCAAATTCGATTTCGTAAAGTTGTATGGGTTCCTTAACGTCTTATCTATCTACTCATGTAATCAAATTCATTATTAAATCTCTCATTCATTACCATATTTCCCTAGACCTCACATGACTCAAATTTCGTCCAAATCTGGACTAGGTTAGGAATTTTCAAATTACTACTCAAAAGTCACAGAGCTAGGCTGGACCCAATTCTTAACCGCTTCAATCTTTTAGGGATCTACCATTACCCCTTCCCTTGAAACTAGATTCCCCAAAAAGCCGACTGAATCCAACCAGAACTCACACTTGGAAATTTGGCATATAACTTTTGTCTCCCAAGAACACCTAGAACAATACGAAGATGGTCAGCATGCTCTTCCTTACTCTTTGAATAGAAGAAAATGTCATTAATAAAGACAATCACAAAAGAATCCCGGAATGGTTTGAACACACCATTCATCAAACTCATGAAAGTTGCAGGCGCATTTGTCAACCCAAATGACATTAATAAAAACTCATAGTTCCCATAGCGGGTCCTGAATGCCATCTTTAGTACATCCTCAGGCCTAATATTTAACTGATGTTAACCAGACCTTAAATCAATCTTAGAGAAAAATGACGCACCCTACAACTGGTCAAAAAGATCATATCTCCGAGGCAACTGATACTTATTTTGAATGGTGACCCTATTCATCTAGTGGTAGTCTATGCACATCCTCATACTACCATCCTTTTTCTTAACAAACAAGACAGGAGCACCCCACTAGGAAGCACTGGGATGAATGAAACCTTTATCAAGAAGTTCCTCAATTTAATCCTTAATCTCTCTTAACTCCGCTGGAGCCATACGGTAAGGAGGAATGGAGATGGGGCAGGTACCAGGTTCCAAATCAATGCAGAAATCTATATCTCTATCCGGAGGCATACCAAGAAAATCAGTAGGAAACACTTCTGTAAATTTTGACAACACATGAATAGACTCAATAGAGGGAGACTCAACCTCAACATTCCGAATATGAGCCAAAAATGCCAAACACCCCTGCCACACCAATTTCCTAGCCCAAATGGAGGATATGATCTTAGTTGGCTTAGACTTATACACCCCTTCCCACTCTAACTTTTCCCTACCTGGGATCTCTAGAGTCACAAACTTGAATTACAATTTAATACAACATAATAGGGGGATAACCAAGTCATGCCTAAGATTATATCAAAGTCATTCATATCCAAAATAACAAGATCAACCCAAGTTTGGAAACCCATAAACATAACAGATCAAACATGATAAACATGGGTGACTATGATAGACTCTCCAACTATGGTAGAAATATGGATGGGCATCAAGTACATCAATAACTGCATCAAATCCCAAGGCAAACTGAACTGACACGTATGAAAAGGTAGAAGCTGGATCAAAAAACACATTAGGCATCCGTTCGCAGATAAGAATAGTACCGTTTATCACTGTATCAGATGTCTCCACCTCGGTCTTGCTCGGAGAGGCATAAAACTGAGCCCTATCATCTTGATGGGCAACCTCCTTGGCTGGTTGCGCTGCTCCTCTACTTGCATTATCGTAACCCCGACCTCCACGACGTCGCTGATTTCCTCCTCGCCCATCTTGTTAACGTCCTCTACCATTATTATTGTTGCCGACGGTACCACTCTTCTAATCTACTACTGTGCGGTTGGGGACAATCTATCCTTATGTGCCAAGGTTCCCTACAATTATAACAAGTACAATCAAAAGACGGTTTGCCGCTAGCGAAAGATGCAGCTCCCTGGCTATCCGAAAGAAAATTTTACAGTGGAGTTCTCGGGTAAATACTTGTGGAAGCGGTCATGGAAGACTAAATTGGTTGGGCTACAAGCATCGGCCTACCTGAACCTCTGGAGTAAAAACCCTGAAAGTTACATGTCCTCTTGGCTTTCTTAGCCAAAGCCTTAACCTGCCCATCACGTCTAACTCCCTCTACTTTCTTTACAAAGTCCGTCACCTCATTAAAGATCTTTCCTGCAGAAGTCATGTGAACAGACAATACCTGAAGTTCGGGGTTCAGTCTTTTGACGAATATATGAATCCTCTCCTCCTCAGTAGTCACCAATTGAGCAACATATCTAGAAAATGCATGAAATTTAACCTCATAAGTAGCAAAAGACATACCACTCTGCTCCAAAGCCATGGACTCATCTTTCTTGCGATCCCTTAAAGTCCGGGGCCCATAGTTTTCCAAAAACAAAGCATAAAACTGTGACCAAGTGAGTGGGGGTAAAGATGACGATCTTCATTCCACATAAGCTCTCCACCACTGCTTAGCCTCACCCTGAAGCTGGAAAGTCACAAACTCTACTCCGTATTGATGGACAATACCCAACTTATGCAACCTCTAATAATTATCCAAGATGAACTCATAGGCATCCTCACTCTCAGAACCATGGAACACAAGTGGCTTCAATTTCAAAAACTTAGTCAACATTTCATGCTCAATACCAGTCATCACCGGACCCAATAGGGGACAAAAAAGGGTATCAGTGCCTACATTTCCACCCACCTTGGGAATGGTGATAACAATAGAGGGTTGACGAGAGTTTAAGTTGCTTGAACTGAGGGAAGAACTTCAGGACCAACCAATCCCTTCAGAACAGTCATAATTAGTTAAGCTAACACTGGGTCTAAGGGAGGAATACATGTAGTCTCATCCTGAACCTCTCCCTCTTGTCCAACATATTCCTCATTCTCAACCTACATATTCTCCTCTATCTCTTCATGATGCGCAAGAGGAACCTATTTTCAATCGGAGCTCCACCCCTATCGGGTGCTACCCTTCCTCGGCCTTCACCCCTTGTTCTTTCTCTACTCTTGCCTCAACTGCGGCTTCTTGCTGTGGACTCCTCAGCGGGCTCATTGACGGGAGCTATGGGCCTGACATCGTTGAATCTATTGTTAACCATCTGCGGACAAAAGAGTGAAGGAAATTAGATACCAATTTGGATCACCAGATACCAATTGGAATCAAGTTACAGCATGAAATGAGACAAGAGAAAACATAGAGGTTTCCTAAGGTCCTATAGCCTCTCGAAGAAATGTACAGACGTCTCTGTATCATTCCACAAGACTCTACTAGACTCATTTTGGTACATCGAGATCAATGAACCTAGGGCTCTAATACCAACTTTATCAGATGTGTGGCAATAGAAGCAAAGTTCTTCACAAATTGACGATAAGGGGCTCAATCCCAAAACTAAACAAACAAATATCTAAGTAGTAATCTAAGTCCGAAGAAAATGGACTAAGCGAAAGGAGAACTCATGAAAGCCTGGAAGAACTCGCTCACCCTTGAATTCGGTCTCGATCACTGATCTCCTAGCAGAGGTCTATCTATAGCCACCTCAAGATGCCCTGTACTCAACAGTGAACAATCAAGTGGAGTATTAGTACACATCCACAGTGTACTGGTAGGATCACGCGGCTATTTCCGTAAGCGAAACATATATAAGCAGTCACAACATAATAAACATGACTTGTATAGAACATAGATACACATTAGTATGCCAGAACGTGACACCCGATCCCAATTAGTGTGTCAGAACGTGACACCGACTCCAATATAAGTTTTAGAATGTGACACCAGATCCCAGTTAGTGTGTCAGAACATGACACCTGCTCCAATATAAGTTTTAGAATGTGACACCAGATCCCAGTTAGTGTGTTGGAACATGACACCCGATCCATTCAACACAACCACAATCACAATTACACTAATATGTTACATACTCATAATCATACAATCAAGTGTTTAATCATGGCATACATTTGTTCAGTCATACTCATTTCATTAGGTTTGATAAAAAATGCTTCATTCACATACATATATGCATTATAATGAAGCAATTACCAACATACATCATTCAAAACATGAAATCAAACCATCACCTACCTCAAAACCAAGCTTGAATCCCCCTAAGAGAATCTTCCCTTTCCAGATTCTTTCCGCTTGTTCTAGGTCTACAAATAATCAATATACACAAGGATCAATAATTGAAGGTCTAATTATCTGAATTATAGCAAACCCAATAACCCAAGACCAACCTATGATCGCAATAATAATTAGCCTTGGATCAAAACCTTCCCCCATTAATAATTACCCAAGAATCTAAATTTTACGGATCGAAAAATGTATTAGGGGAGTAAGATCCATTCCTTTAGTGCTAGAAGAGGTGGAAAACCTTCAAGACATATCCCTGGGTCATCTCTTATCTCTCAAGAATGAAACTTGCAGAAAATAATGCTTTTGGGGTTTAATCCGGACTTATGTCGCGACTGGCCCGTCGTAGCAGGACCCAAACCCGCTACAGCTACCCCGCCCTGGTGGAATTAATCCTGCCCCAGCACATGTAGAAAGACAGTTTGAAATTGTGTCCTGAAGCCCCATTTCACAACACACCTTCAACCAATGACGTTCAAAGACTACCCTTTCACGCTAAGATTAGTTTCGGGAGTTTCACTCGTCCGAATTTGATTCTGTAAAGTCATACGAATTCCTTAACGTCTTAGCTATCTACTCATGTAATCAAATTCATTATTAAATCTCTCATTCATTAACATATTTTCCTAGACCTCGCATGACTCAAATTTCATCCAAATCTGGACTAGGCAAGGAATTTTCAAATAACTATTCAAAAGATTTTTTGCCCAAATTCTTTCCCCTCTGGCTTTTCTACAACGACGGGAACAGGTCGTTACGTTATGAATTATTTCTTTTAACATGTATGCAATTTTATAAATTACCCAAAATCACAACAAAAAAACTTCTAAAAAAAGCGACGCCATTAGCCATAGTGTCCGTCGCTTTTTAATAAAAATAATTTTTTAAAAAGCTATCGATGACATCTCTTAGTCCGTCGCTTTTTTTCATGGAATTTTGCGCCAACTATATATATAATTAATACTTAATTGATTAATTATTTTTTTAAAGAAGCGACGAACAACATCTCAAAGTCCGTTGCTTTTTGGACAACGTCTCTTAGTCTATCGCTTTTTTGGTCAAAATTTCGGTCAACAATTATAAACAAAGCGACAGACAAAGAGACGATGTCCGTCACTTTTCTTAAAATATCTTTGACCCAGATCAGGATTTTCTTATTTTGTTCTCTCTCTTCTCTCTTTTTCTCTCTTCACTCTTACTCTCTCAATTCTCTCTATATTCTGCGCGTCGCTGACCCTGCCGCTAGTCGCCGCCTCTGCTCATTGCCGCCTGTTCGTCGTCGCCCTGCCAGTCGCCATCCCTGCTCGTTGCCGCTGTTAAGATTAGTTTTTAATTTTAGTTTTTTTTTTAATTCTAGTGATTATAGTTGATATTTATTTAGTACATTACTATTTTAGTTTATTGGGTTGTGTTTAATTAATTGTTAATTTGATTTGATTATTGTTAGTTAGGTATAGAGAATTGATTTTTTTAAAATATAGGTATATTTTAAAATTAGGCATATTTTGAATTGGGCATTGTTAGTGTGAATGAATTAGAATTTTTGTTAGGATTTTGAAGATTTTGAATTAGGGTTTTGAATTGAAGATTTTTGAATTTGGGATTTTTAAATTTTTTATTGATTGTTAGTGAGTAAAGTGTTAATTTGAAGTTAGATTAGTAATTGAAGTGTTTTGAGTATTATATGATGAATGTTTGAATGTTATGAATATATATTGATGAAAGTTTGAATGCCATGAATAGGTTTTTTCTTCTGAATTAGAACTTGAATATCTATAATTAATTGTTGGATTAGAAGTTTATATATAACTAATTTTATAGATTAAATATGAACTTGAATTTAAATTTGAAGTTGAAGTTGAACTTGGAACTTGAATATTACTATTGAATTTAATTAGAACTAGAACTAATTGAACTTAGAACTTGAATATAACAAATTATTGGATTTGAACTTTATATATAACTAATAACTTTTATATGGACTTTAATTTAGAACTTGAACTTGAATATAACTAATTCTTGGTGACCTTAATTGATTAGAACTTAATAATTAAACTTAATTAGAACTTGAACTTAATTTGAAGTTAATTAGTTAGAAACTTTGAACTTAATTTATAATAACTTGAACTTAATTAGAATTAATATAATTAATTATTTGAAATCTTAAACTTAATTAAAATTTATGAATTAACTAAGTTTGCACTTTGTAGATCTTGAAATATAGTCTGTATGAACTAATTAATTACATATATGTATATATATATATATATAATTATTAAGTAATAATTATAAATATATTAAAAATATAAATTAGTTTAATGTAGTAAAATTATTATTAAATTTAATTTATAATATAATTGAATATATATATTTTTGTAGATGGATCATCGTTTGTGGATGTATAATATGCATTATTAAACTGGTGCTGGTTTGAAACGTGAGTTTATTGACGGTGTTAGATATTTTATTGAACATATAATGACACTTGACATTTTCAAGAATAAAGGATTGGTTAGGTGTCCTTGTAGTGCATGTAGGTGCTTAAATTTTTTTGAACCAGATACAGTCATAGTTCATTTGTACCGTAATGGATTTAAGCCTAGATATTTCATATTGATTGATAATGGAGAAAACGATTTATCGAATGGTATGTTTTATAATTCGATGTATCTGGATGAATATAATATGCTTGCACCACATGAACATGATAGGGTTCATGAAAATGATCAACGATGCTTTCGGGGTTAAAGGTGGGATGGAACCCGAACAATATTTTGATGAATCTCCTAATGAAGAAGCAAGACACTTCTATAATCAATTAGAAGAGTCTAGTAGTCCACTATGTGAAGGGAGTTGACATTATGCCTTGTCAATTGCGGTTTGATTAATGAATATTAAATTAGATTGGAATGTTCCTAATACAACTATGGAGTCAATGGTTAATATTTTGGGTGAACTAGTTAATCTGGAGTTTAACATACCAAATAACTTCTATCACATAAAGCGTTTGTTTCCAAGTTGGGATTGACGTATGATAGAATTCATTGTTGTGTTAATAGTTGGATGTTATTTTACAAGACTGATAGTGAATTAGAAAATTGTAAGTTTTGTGGACATTCTCGTTATAAGAGGACTCCGGCTGGAAAGATGGTCCCAATTAAGGCGATGTATTATCTACATCTTATTCCTAGGTTAAAGCGGTTGTATGAATCAATGAGATCTTCCCACATATGAGATGGCATCGTGAATATAGAAGGTCGATGGATGTTTTGTCTCATCCATCTAATGGTGAAGCATGGAATCATTTTGATAATGTATATCCTGATTTTGCTAGTGAACCAAGAAATGTTAGATTGGGGTTGTGTGCAGATGGTTTCACACCATTCTCTAATGTTGCTTCGTCTTATTCATGTTGGACGATATTTATTAGTCTGTACAATCTTCCTCCTGAAATGTGCATGACCAGTCCCTACATCTTTCTAAGTTGTGTTATTCCAAGTCCCGTAATCCAAAAAGTTTGATTGATCTCTATCTACAACCATTGATAGATGAGCTCAAACAATTGTGATTTGAAGACGTTTTGACTTATGATATATCAACTAAGAAGAATTTTGTTATGCGTGCTTCTTTAATCTGGACTATTAATAATTTTCTTGCATACATGATGTTGTCTGGTTGGATGATAGCTGGAAAGCTAGCATGTTCGTATTGCATGGAAAATAGTAAGGCAATACTTTAAAGCATGGCAGAAAAAATACATGGTTTGATTGTCATCGCTAGTTCTTTCCAATAGACCATGAGTTTAGAAGGATGAAAAATACATTTAGGAAAAATAAGATTGAAAGTGACCCCCCACCTCCATTACTCAGAGGGCATCAAATTTGGGACAGAGTTTCTCAATAACCTAAAGTTACAGAAGTTTTACCTTCTAGACTTCCTGGATATGGTGTTGAACATAATTGGACCAAACAAAGCATATTTTGGGAGTTGCCGTATTGGAAGGACAATCTACTACGACATAATATTGATGTGATGCACATTGAAAAAAATTATTTTGACAATTTGTTTAGCACAGTGATGGATGTTAAGGGTAAGACAAAAGACAATCCAAACGTTAGAATGGACATAAAGGAATATTGTAGGAAAAAAGAGGTATGGCTGCAGGAATTACAAAATGGTAAAATAGTTAAGACCAAAGCCATCTTTTCATTCACATTGGATGAGAAACGTGAAATTTGTGAGTGGTTTAAAATTTGAGGATGCCGGAGGGCCATGCTTCGAATTTAGGAAAGTGGGCAGATATGAATGAAGGAAAATTGATAGGTATGAAAAGTCATGATTGTCATGTGTTCATGGAAACTTTATTTCCTATCGCTTTTAGCCATCTACCCGAAAGGATATGGAAACCAATCACAGAGATAAGTCTTTTTTTAAAAGGTTTGTGTTCTGGAAAGTTGTTGGACATTAGTTTAGACAGGATGGAGGAAAATATTCTTGTTATTACTACTAAGTTTGAGAAGATATTTCCATGTGGTTTCTTTGATGTGGTGGAGCATCTTCCAATTCATCTTGTACAAGAGGCTCGCCTCGGAGGTCCGATTCAAATAAGATGGATGTATCCATTTGAGAGGTATCCATTTGAAATATTTACAAAGTTACATATATTCACCAAGTCTTTTATTAACATATATACATATATACATGAAGAAAATTGGCAGTTCCAAGCAAACAATTAAGCAAAGGGGACTGATCGAAGGATCAGTTGTTCAAGGTCATATTGGGAGAGAAACTGGTGATTTTTATTCTTATTACTTTGGTGATGATATGTCATGTAGGAGAAACAGGCCCAATCACAATGATGAAGGCGATATTATCCTTTATTTCCACTGATATCAAATTTTAATCAAAATGGTCGAGGATCTAAAAAAACGTGGAAAGCGAGGCTTTACTAATATGGAAATGCAATCAGCTGTGACACATATTTTGCTTAATTGTACAGAGATTCAACCATATCTCAAGTAAGTGTTAAAAATATGTTATCAAATTACATACTAATAAGTGCTCATTGACTAGTGAAATACTTGAATGTAAAATAATCAGCTTGTTCGTAAACACATGGGGTAATGCAACCATCTATACCGAATTTTCCAAAAGGCTAACAAACTATGTAAGTGTTCAAGATTACATTGAATCACTAAATATTTAATAATATATTCATAATATACTAAATTATATTACTTGAAATAAAATTCCCGTAGGTTTACGATGAATACTCAAGTGTCAAACATTTGTAGTTAGTGAAAGAAGTAGCACTTGGACCTGAATCTCAAGTACTGACAATGAATAAGTATTGTGTCTATTTTTTTAAGTTTCAAACTGAAGAGGTTTCTAGGAACAAGAAAAAAAATAATAGTGGTGTCTACATGCAAGGTGATGTTGATGGTACTGGCCAAACTATTGAATATTACGGTGTCATTCATGAGATTATTGAAGTGAGGTATTCAGATTGGCCTAAGAAGAAGATTGTATCGTTTCCGTGTGAGTGGTTTGACCCATTACATAGATGCATAAAGGTGGACCATCAACATATTATAATTGAGGTTAAGCACAATAGGAAATACAAAAGTTATGATCCTTTTATTATTGCACAAAATGCTAAACAAGTGTATTACGCTCCATAGCCATTGCATAGAGACAAAGTTGATTTGTGGGTTGTTATAAAAACTAAGTCTGTGGGAAGAATTGAAATTGACAATGTCTTAGATATGGCGTATCAAAATGATGTTGCAATTGTTCATTAACATGTTGATGTTGAATTGGAAAGCACACTACAACATCCTCAAAACATATTAGAAGAAGTATATGATAATGAGATAATGAATGTTGAGGAAGAAATATCCGAGAATGAGGAAAATGAATCATTTTATGATGAAGAATAGGACAATAATCAAAATGAAACAACTGAGGAGGAAGAATGGAATAATGATGGAATTGAAACAAGCGAGGAGGAATAGTGGTAGAATGAAAGCTAGTATATCTAAGTTAATTTATTTTTCTAATTTTATTTAATTTATGATTTTTATATATTATACATGTAAATTTGCATACAGATGTCATCAGGCGGTGATGGTGATAGACATCGCGAGCATCTTGGAGTTTGCCAGAATAATAGGGCAAAAAAGAAGAAGTCTGGGGGACCCATAGATCCTGAGGATATTCCAGTATCTATTTCTTCTGCGCCAGAGCGTATCAGTCATGATACTCATTTATTTGTTGTTCCGTTTGGTACGGCAGATCCTCAGGCATATTATCCTAATTATCGTCGACCAGTCGGTGCTTCCTCTACTTCACAGGAATTGCCTCAATGGCGCTGCGAGGACCTACCTTTACAGGCTATTCATCGAGCACGACCCTTATCGGTAGGTAGGATATTGCATGGTACTCCATCTTCCACAAGTACATCTCCTCAGTTATCCACCATGAGGATTGGAGATTCTAGTAGCGAGCAGTCAAATGCAATGGCCGGTACGCCTCCATTGACTCAATGTTTTGTGCATCCTGGTGTATCACCTCCATCTATAGCTGCACCTAGTGCTCCACCGGATGATGAGATGCCTGCTCTAGCTCCTGGCTAGAAGGACAGAGTCATGATTGAGCCGGATGGATCATCGTAAGTTTGTTTTGTTATTTATTTGTTACTTTATTTTATTTATTTCTTATACTTTAATATATTATTCATGAACTAACATATTTATTATGTGTTTTGCAGATGGCATCCTACAAAGGAAGCTGCCCGAGCTTTAAAAGAGTGTCTTAGAAGACTTTTTACACAGGCTTAATGAATTTAAGTATATAACTGTTAGTTAAGTTTAATAATTTTAGTATATTTTACTTTTTGTTTTTACTATCGATCTAATTAACACTAGTCAAATTTATTTTCAGATTGTGTGTACTTGGGAGCCGAGGTACAATATGGTTATTGCGATCACATTTGAGAGGAGGGAATCCGTGAGACTGTCTAGCAGGCTAAAGAAAGTTTGGGATACTGATCAACATCCGGATTGGATGTTGCTTCATGTTTTTGATGAATTGCGCCAGTATTGGAACACAGATAATTTTAAGGCAAGGTCCGAACAAGCCAAAAAGGCTAGAGGCAGTCTTAAGGGTGGCTCGTTGCACACCGGAGGTGCAAGACCGTTGGAACAATTACAAGAGAGATGG
>JAJOOS010003622.1:0-19067 GCA_029582725.1 Solanum chiquidenum | reverse complement strand
GGTTAGTATTTATTATTGTTTAGTGTTTGTTTTTAAATTACATTGAAATGAATTTTTTTTTATTAAACTGTAAATCGTCTCTATGTTTAAGATGATATCATTACTTGTTAACTGTTGTGAAATGTATAATATTAGTGATTTTCTGTTTTTGTGATTGTTTTGTGTATTTTTTTTCTTAAAGTATAGAGTAATTGTATATTTATCAATGAATTTAATAGAATTATTGGAAAGAAATTTGTAAGAAAATGTGTTTCGTAAGATGTAAAAAAAGTTATTTGGATTTTTGACGAATTGTATAACAAGTGTTTTAAGTTAGTATTAAATTATAAATTTTAGTGTGTTATATTAGATGTAGTCATTTCTGAAGTAATTAGTGAGTTAGAAATGAATTATTTGGTACGATAAGATATAGATATTTGTAATGTATGATTATTTGTTGTATGAAATGTGTATTAAGTGAGTTTGAAAGTTGTTATGAAATAAGTTGTCTTAATGATATATGTATGAAATGTATATTAAGAAAGTATGAAATTTGTTGAAAGCGTGTCCAGTAATCTGGAAAAAAAAAATTATTTGAAATTTTGACGAATTGTATGATAAGTGTTTTAAGGTTGTATTAATTTTGAAATTTTATTGTTGACATTTTTGTATAAATTTGTGTGACATTAATGAAGTATTTTCGTAAAAAAAATGTACATATTTACTGTATGAAATTTGTATTAAAATAGTATGAAAGTGTTTGGAATGTACTATTTGAATGATATTTGAATGAAATATTTTTTGATTGAATATAAAAATTATTTTGTAATGTTCTGTCTGTCTGAATGATATTTGTATTTCAAATTGTTTGTTTATAATGTGAGACTAATTTGTATTTTTTTTAATGAAACAGAAAATTATGTCGATTTTCAAATTGAGGGGGTTATATACGATTCTTCTAGTCTTTATGGTGGTCTAGTAAGTGCGATAACATCGCAGCTTATGATAGATACTAATATAAATGATTTAGAGATAAAATATTTAGTAAATGATAGATGCCCACATGTTGGAATCCACAATGATGTTGGTGTGCGGGTTCTTTTAGTTCAAAAGAAAGTTAATTTAGATTTCTTTACTAAATATCCATTGTGCATAACTTTGAAGAATATAGCAATGGATAATTCAGATTATCTAGTTGTTATGAATAGGAGAGTTTCTAGTTTCTGATGTTGATAGAACATCAACCAAAGATGTGTAGTTGCGGAAGTAGTGTTTGCGAGAGTACATGGGATATACCAAGTTATATTTCAGAGCCTAAATTGATGTCACCCGGTCCAAAGAGACCGGTAGGAAGACCACAACTTGAACGATGGAAGGGGTTTGCTGATGTGAAATTCAAAAGGTCAAAAGTTACCTGTAGTAGATGTCGTCAAGTTGGACATAACATGAAGACATGTTCAAATTATCCTGTGCAAAAATAATGAATGTTCATTTGTTAAGACTATATATAAAAAAAAAATTGTTGGTTATATTAATGTTTTGATTTGATATAAAACATAATAATTTTGTGTTTAGCGTACTGGTTATTATTTATACACTGTTCATTCAATTATCATACAGAATGCATACTGTTATAAATTTAGTGCTTGGAACAATTTTTAGTAACAACTGTATGAATTTTGTGTACTTAATGAATGAATCGTGTATAAATTAAGACAAATGTGAAAACACAATTCATAACATTTGTATATAAAAATCATACCACGATTAAATACAATGTCCAAACATTTAATATGCATTCTATATGATTACTGAATGAACAGTGTATGAGTGTGTTTCTATATGATTACTCATTAGTTGACACTTGTATGAAATCTATTACTATGACTTTAATATTAAATGTTTGGACATTATATTTAATCGTGGCATAATTTTTATATACAAATGTTATGAATTGTGTTTTCACATTTGTCTTAATTTATACACGATTCATTCATTAAGTACACAAAATTCATACAGTTGTTACTAAAAATTGTTCCAGATTAAGTATATTGTATATATTAGTAATAATTATAAAAAGTTAATTATGTAATTCATTCCAACACTAGTTTAAGGGTTGGTCATACATATATTAATCATTTTTAATTCATGAGAAAATAAGACAAATGTGAAAACACAATTTATAATATTTGTATATAAAAATCATACCACGATTAAATACAATGTCCAAACATTTAATATTAAAGTCATAGTAATAAATTTTATACATGTGTCAACTAATGAGTAATCATATAGAAACACACTCATACACTGTTCATTCAGTAATCATATAGAATGCATACTGATACAAATTTATTGTTAGATGTAGTATTTATTATTTATACACTATTCATTCATTAATGACACAACTTGCATATCGTTAATGATAAAATTTGTTCCATATTAAAGATATTGTATATATTAGTGACTAATTTAAGTTGTTGTCGGACATATATAAATCATATTTAATTCAAACGAAAATAAGATAAAGTACAACTATAAAAATTATACCATGACTAAATACAATTATCCAACATTTAATATTGAAGTCAAAGACATATGCATATAAAATGTATTTCATACACGTTTCATCCATTCGTTATACAAATTAAAAACACAGAGCTACTTTAAAATATAGTGTATCAGAATTGTATGAAGTCTATATAATGTTTTTTTCCTGAACTTATAATATCCAAACATTATAGGTTAGTGCATGCCAGTCACCATGTGTATAATTAAAAACACAGTGTTACAATTTTTAGAAAATTCAAAAGAGAATCAAATTGTGCAATCAACTATTTGGTTCATCCTTTTTTGTTTTTTTCTTCTTGTATAAGGTTTTGATGTTTCAGCGACTTCAACCTTTGTTGCTTTTTTTGTTTTCTTCTTTATTGTTTGACCAACAAAATTCAAATCTGAGTCAAAATCAAACTCTGGAGGGGTTTCAATAAGTTTTTTCCCCTTCCTCTTCTTTCCCTTTTGATTTGCCGTAGTCGCACTTTGGTTTGCTTTATTATTTTTATCTTTTTGATTCTTCGAACGAGATGGACCATCGATTGCCGAAATTTGAACAGTTTTAGATGGAGTGTTTGAGATAATATATTAAACGATGGAGCATGACCATCATCAGTTGAAATTCCGTCAAATCTGGGGCTCTTTCGTGGAGTTTCAATTTGTTTCTTAGACATGATGATGAATAATTATGGGTAAGATGGGTAATCGATTTTGACGTTGGACTAGATCAAAAAGAATGGAGAAAGTTTGGTAGTGGGTTGTGGGTTGAGTCGTGTGGGAGTGAAGAAACGTGTGGGATGGTGGTGTGATCGATGATTGAGGATGGTAACGATAAACAAGGAAAGGAAATCCCTAAAATTGGGTAACTGAAAATTTTAGTATTTTAAAAAAGGAAGTAAAATCAAATTAATTATCTATTATTAATTAATAATAAAAAACTATAAATAGATTAATAATTTATTAAATAAATATAATTTGATTTTAAAATAAAATAAAATTTAACTGATATGCCGTAGCCCGTAAATAATTTGTTATAAGCAAGAAATTTTTAAAAGTAAATTTAAAACCCATAATATTTACTCTTAAATGTGTATATGAGGTGATTTTTCCTTTTGGGAAACTTACATAAATATACTATAAATAAAAAATATTTACCATTTATAGCAATAACATTTTTTTTTCACTTGATCACTTTTAATACATGTATAATACACTTTTAATTCATATTACAAAGAACAATTTATTATTCACATATAATACAAGTTTTATTGATGGATAATACATTTATCACACATTTTAATACAATTATAATACAATGTGTCAACTTCTTACCAAATAAGCATAATATATTTTTAAAAATAATTATTATACATATATATTGCATACTTAATTCACTTTTAATACATATTGCAGATTTAACATAGTATTGCTATAAATGGTAATAAATAAAAAATATCGTTAAAATCAGTAATTATTTATTAAAAGGCACCCATCCAAGTAATTTTTCCAACAAAAAAGCCTATTTACATCTAATCCGGCCCATTAATTGGTCATAACATGACTATATTTATCATAAATTAATTACTTTATTTGAAACTAGCCCAAGTTAAAATGGGTTAAAAATCGAATCACAACCCAATTCACTTCAACTTGTTTTTCAAAAAAGCATTTTCTAGAAAAACATTTTCCATCGTACCAAACACAACCAAGTGATCTCCATTTGCCATGCGTGAGTTTTCCTAAAAAAAAGTGTAATATAATTCACATAATTTTTGCCGCCTCAACACACAAACATAAATGAGACTCATAATGGACAAACATTAAGCAGACCTCAACTCTCACTTGAATTGAGACAATCACTTAAATATGCCTAACTTATTTTAATTATAGAAATGCAGCCTTCTTTTTGCAACCATAACCTACATGTATGTTATCAAAAGATAAATTGTTAATTTTAAAGGGAAAACGGGTAATTTTGGTCAATTTGGGGGAAACCATCCAATTGAGGGGTATAGGTGGCAAGTTTAGTAACAACGTGATATAAATGGCCAGATAGTATAACGAAAGGTAAAGCTAGCTATTAGACCAAAGTTGGGGGAGTATTTTTGACCCTTCTCCCTTTAATTTAACCTAATAACAATCAAACAGAATCTGCATAATGATAAACAGTTAATCTGATAATGAAAATGCAACACAATTAGGTGCAATTTCTTTACTCAAAATTAGAATAATTTTCAAAATCTAAGAGAATTGACAAGCTGCCAGATAATTTTACCACTTCCAGTGAAAGGTGAGAAGCTTGTACATTCACCTCACTAGCGGTATGAGCAAATACTCTGCATAGAAAAGCTGCCAGCAACAACAATGAAAGAAGTTAGAGGGATCGAAATGAGTCCTAAAAAGATGAACTGAATAAGCAAGGTTCAAGCTAATTAAAGAAAGAAATTAAGGTGCATGTTGTACAAAACTCTTAACAGATTCAAACTTAACCTTGTACTGATATTGCCAAAGTATTCTTCACAATTGTAGTGCAAAATATGCATTATTGATGCTACAGTATGTGTCGTTTTCTGTATGCATGATGATGATTACTTTGACACTATAATTGCGAGTTTCACCCCTTCGGCTTCTATACATATTACTCCACTATTGTGTTAGCGTATAAAAGCAACATTTGCTGCAGAGGCAAATCTAAGTCAAGTCTTGGGAGAGAACATTATTACCTACACTTGTTCTTGAGATTTGAGAACTAAGGCTGGTCAATATCTAATGCTGTAAAATTCTCCCCACCTCATGTTGCTCTATGGTTTTAATCTACTTACCCTAACATATTAGTCCAAAGAACAAGTACGGATATTATGTCAGATCAAAGCCCTGATGCCACTTGTTATTAAACCCAAATCATTTTCGATTTACAGCATATAATAAAGCTCAGCATGACATAATATAGAGTTACAATTTAAGATAACATATTTAACAAGAACATAGTTATTATATCAAAAATGAAAAACAAATATGAAGTTCAACCAAAGGATCTTCAGATAAAGGTCATGCTGAACACCAAGTTAAGAGACTAAATAAGTGCAAGCAAAATTTGTACAAGTCAGATGATATAAGCACGTACCAATGAGAGATTAGCATTTTGTACTTCCATTATACTCTAGCAAGTGCAGGAAAATCAAAGGTAAAGTAGTTTTAAGGCCAAAGATATGGCATACGCAACAATAAAGCTAGAAAAGATTTTACTGTCTTGCTTTACATGCTGAATATGCCACAGTTTCGAGCGAGCATGCATGCATTTTCCATGACTTTGTTACGTTTTCCAGAATACTGGGAGAAATCTTACCTTCCATATGAACATGTAAAAGGATGTTATTGCTGCTTTTCTACTGAAGTCAACTGATTTGGCTCGAGTCCAAAGTAAAAGAGCCAAAGCAGCATGACCCAGAATCTGACAAATGCAAAAATAAGTACACATTTCAGTGCAGGTCATTTGGAAGCTCAAATGTTGAACAAAGACTAACCCCTATTACACAATGATCATACACAGGTTACACACTGTTACGTCAGCAACAATATCTTGGAAACATTTGGTAATTTTTCCTATTTTGATTAACTTATTTTTGGTAAAAACTCATAGCCTGATATCTCAGACAAAAACAGGATAAATGAACTGACGCCCCAATCCACTGCCTCATTGAGGCCACAACTTCGGTAAGATGTCAAGACTCAGAGCTAAGAACAAACAAGGAAAGTAGGATATAAAGTGGAATCAAGATACGATAAAAGCCTGTAGGGAGAAATGTAAGGAAAAAGCAATGACAGAGAAAGACTAGGTTTACCTTTCTTAATTCTCCTTGATAATAAAATCCAGACTGCTTCTTTAATTTACAACACACAACTCCGGTAAGATGGAGAACAAAAAGGGGAGATGTCCACTACAGGATATTGGTAAAGGCGACATAGTTGGTGGTGATGATTTTTGTGAGAAAAATAGGAGAAGAATATTATTGAGTTGTTGTTGTTTACATTATTACATTGAGACCCTATTTATAGACCCTAGAATACAATCCTTTACCCAAGTAGGATACTATTTAGTATTCCTATTTCTATTTCTATTACTATTCCTATTCTAATAGGATTGTATAAACCTATTCCTATTCTAACACTCCCCCTCAAGCTAGTGCATACAATTCATGTACCTAGCTTGTTACAAATGTAATTAACACGAGGACAGATGAGGGGCTTGGTGAGATCTCTGCACAATCAATCTCAATGTGCTTGGTCTTCTCATGAAATACTTAATTTGATGCATAATGCCGATAAAACAGAGTGATAAAATTACAGTGTTGGAACTTCCCAAACCAAGCTTGCAAAGACTGTTTCAGACCATAGAGTGACTTACATAATCAACATACAAGGCTACTAAACTCCCCCTGAGCAACAAAATTAGGTGGTTGCTCCATATAGACTTCTTCACAATGCAGCGGTCGTTGTAAGTGCTCAAAATCTAGTATAAAGTATATGGATCATGTTGGAATCAATAGACAAGTCGATATCAAACAAGTCGCCGAAAAACTAGCCAGAACATGCTCATATGCCGGAGTATTAGATTTGATGGCTAAAAGTGGTCACAATCTAAGAAATAAAATTATATGGGTAGGGTCGGAATGATGTCACGACCCAACTAGAAAATAGAAATTATATAGTATAGTTCGAATTGATGGAACGAACTCATTGAAAAAGAGAAATAATATGGGTAGGGTCGGAATGATGGCACGACCCTACTGAAAAAGAAAAATTATACGGGTAGGGTTGGAATGATAGCACAACCCTACGAAAATCAGATTTGGGGAGTCACCGGAAAGACGAATTGAACTATGCAAATCAAATCTGAGGAGTCACTGAAAAGACACATGATGCTATGCAACTCAGATATGAGAAAATAGTTCGAAAAAATCCACGGTACTACACAAATTAAATATGAAAAGTAGTCCGGAGAGCTGCACGGTGCTACACAAATAAGATATGCAAAAAAAAAGGTAGTCACCAGAAGGACGGCATGGTGCTACACAAATTAAATATAAAAAAGTAGTCACCGGAATGATGGCACGGTGCTACACAAATTAAATATGAAAAAGTAGTCACCGGAATGATGGCACGGTGCTACACAAATTAGATATAAGAAAGTAGTCACCGGAATGATGGCACGGTGCTTACATAAATTGAATATGAGAAAATAGTCACCGGAAAGATACACGGTAACCCAACTTTTGCTAACATAATTGTTGGCCATACGAGCGGCATATATGAGTAATAGCCGCCCGCCGGCAGCGGAAGCTCTCTTTGATTTTCTATCAAGATTGTAGAGGCTCTTATACCATGTGAGAAATAGAGAAGAAGAATATTATTGAGTTGTTGTTTACATTATTACATTGAGATCCTATTTATAGACCCTAGAATACAATCCTTTACCAAGTAGGATACTATTTAGTATTCCTATTTCCATTTCTATTCCTACTCTAATAGGATTGTATAAACTTATTCCTATTCTAATAGGATTATATAAACATATTCCTATTCTAATAGGATTGCATAAACCTATTCTTATTCTAACAATTTTATAACAGAAGGGAAGAAATTTGGCAATATTTCTGTTGGGAGGATCTGGCAATGATTTGCCACGCATGTCCCGTGTTTTGTTTTTCAAGTAAAAATGAGGTAACAGGCTTCAGCCACTACAGATAAATGATTTATGTGCTAAGGATGAGAGATATTTTCCTTTTCAACCAAACTAATATTGCATTCTTCCCTTGCTTTGTTTGAAAGTTAAAAACCCAAAAGCTGAAAATCCTTGATATTGAAACAACAATGCAGATAGATGAGCAAGCGGACTTCTAATTTGGCTGTGTTTACTCTTTCCTATGGACTCGTGTTATATAAGCCTCAAAAGTTGGAAGAAATACTATCATGCAGGGCAGAGATCCAACAACAATAACAACATACCCAGTGTAATCCCCCCACACGTGGAGTTTGAGGAGGGTAGAGTGTACACAGACTTTACCCTACTTCTTGGAGATGGAGAGGTTGTTTCCAAGGGAAAAACGACGTCTTTGAACTATATCTATTCATTACTGTTTCAGTGACAGCTCGTCTTTAGCAATCTATTTATTTACTCTCGTTTTTTTTTATAATTAACAATCTCTCTATGAAACAATTATAAGAGTTCAAGGTGGATTACAGTAAAATATTTGCTCCAGGTGTTGGAAGATGCTGCACCCACTATGATGGCAACAAGATAAGCCATTTCAAGTAGACCAATACAAATCCAAAAGACCTGCCAAAAGTGAACAAGTATAGTCAAGTATAAAAGACAATAGAATTGAGTGAACAAATGCCTCAAGTCATTAGCCAGACTTTGATACTTACCCTCTCTTGACCCAAGCGGACAGTAAAAGATTGAATTCCAAAGATCTTGTCACCAACAATATCAGGTATGTCCTACAGTAGCATGTGAAAATTGGATGACTTTCTGTAGCTTGGATTTATTGCAAATATCTATAAATGATCACATTTCAGGTTATGAGGCTAGAGAGAAATTTAGTTTTCTAAACTTTTTAGTGATTTTTACATTGTTGCCTTACTTTGACTTCTAGTTAGATCAAATATTTAGTTTTCATTTATGATCTCTTTCGAGTGACATGACATTAGTCCAGCATCATGAGAGAAATTAGTTCTTTAGTGATGGCAGCAGCTCTCATTGGGCAAAAAGACGTTCTAGAAAGAACCAGAAACTATCTGAGGTACGCATGTCATCCATGCAGTGTTCTAGCCCCTTTTCAAGTGTTACATAGCGCCTCACTGACAACTGGTGATGTCTGAATATGTAACAGCAATGAAATACAACTTGTCTTAAAGTGACCGCTCCCATAATTTAATTAATTTTAACTTTCAACCCGTTGACCCAATACAAGGTTGAGATTCCACCAGTTTTAAATCATAATTTGAGCCTTTGCAAGGGTAGGAGCACTTTCTCTCCAACTCACATTTATTTATTTATTTTGGTTTTGTTAGAGCACTTTGTCTCCAAGTCACATTTATTTTTATATATTTTGTTGTGTTGGAGCACTTGTCTCAAACTCTCATTGATGCACTTTGTTACCAACACCCAATTTTATTGATTTACTTGTAATCAACTTTCAATTTTATTTTATTTTTCCAACTCTCTCTAATTTTAGAGAAGAATTTCTTCCGTACTTGTTCACGTTTGCTTGCGCTTCTTTAACTCTGCAATGTTTTTATAAGTCCCTCCTCCCAGCATGAAATTTTTTCATGCATATATCATTCATATGGCCTTTGCCAACATGATCATTGACCAGAAGGACAACATATATGGGTCATAGCCGCTTGCCGGCAACGGAAGATTTCCAATTTTCTAAGCTCTGATACTAATTTGAAGGAAAATATTCATTCATAAACTCAAAAGCTTTTGAATCTCGCTACAAGTTCTCTCTATTTCAATCTAGTTCTTTCTATTGAAATAACTAGCAACATCCCTATTTATAATAGTAAGAAACAAACTAAACTAGGACTAGAAAACTTATTCCAATATGAACTAGGACAAACAAATCTTAACTAGACATAAATTAAATAACAAATCCTAAACAACTTAAGATTTTTACTCCAACATTGAATTATTATTCCAACACACTTGAACTTCTCATGCAGATTGATGGATGTAGGCAAGAGAGAAGAAAGGAACCAGAAATGGCTATCAAAAAATCTAGGTTCAATGGCACACCAAGAATTGAGGAATTTAACAACTTTTGATGTCAAATTCAAAAGTAGTGGCACAAGAAAAAAGGAGAAAGGGAAGAGTCAATATGACCATGAAGCTCAAAATAAGTCGTGGAATATCAAGGATTAAATGATTTGGGGAAAAGGAGGACTGTGAGGAATTTGATTCAAGATTAGAAGAAGGGAATGTGCAGAAAATAGTCAAACAAATTTGGGATGGGAGATGGATTAGAAGTGCAAGTTTGGAAGCAAGTGGAACTAGAGGTGGGGTTCTAGAGTGAGTATGGAAATAGGAGGTTGTTCAGATTGGAGCATACACCTTATGATGTAAATTTGAGGCTCAGTTACAAAATTTTGACTGTCACATTATTGAAGTATATGCTCCCAACAGTAAAGTGGAAAGGAGATTTATGGAGGGCCCTTGGGCTGTTTGTGATGATTTCAACATATGCAGACCTCCTTCCGAGAAAAGGAACTCTACCAGGAGTCAGGAGATCATCCACTATGGTGGAATTTGTAGATTTAGTAGAGGACATGGAACTTATTGACCTTCATCTGGAATCCAATTTTGGAGAAGTGTGAGAAGAAGTTATCCAGATGGAGATCACAATATTTATTATTGGGAGGCAGACTAACTTTGACAAACTTTATTTTAGATGCTTTACCAACATATATGATATCCCTATTCCCATATCCCTCAGGCTGCTACTCATAGGAGGGATAAATTCAGGAGATCTTTACATTGGCAAGGTAATAAAGAAGGAAGAGGTTTCCACTTAGCAAATGGAAAAATCTTATTAGAAGGAAAAGTCAAGATGGGTTAGGTATCAAAACCTCAAGAATCCAAGTAAAGCTCTAAAGGTGAAATGGCTACGGAGGTACTCTCAGGATTCCCAAACCTCTAGATAATTGGGTCTCTAAAAAAGTTACTACCCCTTATGGTGTAAGTCTCTAGAGATCCATTAGGTCCTACTGACCTTTCTTAAAAGTGAGTCTGATGTCAAGGTTTTCAATGGCAACAAAACTCTTTTTTGGACAGACAATTGGATGGGTTCTACTAGCTTATAAGCCCCATTCCCTGATAGTTTTGCTCTGGCCCAACATCAATACAAAACGGTAGCTGAGATGTGGAACCATCAGAGATGAGACTTAATACTCAGAAGACCTTTGAATGACTGGGAGATTCCAAGGTTGACTGAGTTATACAAGTTTTTGGAGACATTTCAAGGACAAAAATGAGAGTGGACTGTTTATGGTGGAAGGGACATAGCAAATGTGTATACAAGATAAGGTATGGGCACAAGATCTTAAATCAAGTTGAGTCAGTTATTACCCACTGTCCATGAAAGCACATTTGGCAGATTAAAACCCCTCATAAAGTAGCATGTTTCACTTGGCTCTTGGCCAATGAGTCTGTCCTTGCTCATGAAAATCTGGAAAAGAGGGGGATATCCTATGTTCAAGATGTTCTTTGTGTGGTAATAATGCTGAGACAGTTAATCACCTGTTTCTGCACTGTCTAATCACTGATCAACTGTGGAAGATTACTATCAATCTCAGAGGCATCTCTTGGACAATGTCTAGTAAGATTGTCGACACTCCTTTCAGCTGGGAGGAAGCTAGAGTTGGTGCAAGAAGCAGAGATAGATGGAGGATTATCCTAGCATGTATTTGGTGGACAATGTGGAGAGAGAAATGCCAGATGTTTCGAAGATAGGAGTTGCAATGTACAGAAATTCAAGCTTAACTGTGATTGTTTTTCGGTTTTTGGTGTACAAACGCTTATTCTGATGATACTGAAACAATCCTTGGATGTTTTGGAATCTGTGTGAGACTGTAGGTTCAGTCTGGAATTTATTTTTTCTCTTACTCTTCTGTAAATATGCTTTTTCCAGTACTAAGGTAGTACTGAATTTAATACAAACTGTTACCAGATTAAAAAAATAAAAGATTAGTGGATAGATGTCAACCACTAACCCTTGCATCACATTTTGTGATACAGAATGCTCTCATTGCTGAAGTCTGTATCTTAATAGTACATTCAATTTAATTGCTTATTTGTGTCAAGATATCTTCATGCTTCCAAAATAAATCTGTTTACATGGTCCGTGCTACATCGTTGGATGTACACTACCTAGAGACTAGATAACAGAGAAGCGAATTCTCCCATTATTATTTTTATATGAAAGCAAAGTAATGAACCGGACACATTTATTTCTTCTAAGCAAAGAACAACTAGTCCTCCGTAGCGATAATTTCTTCTTATGGCTTACAAAGTAAGTGTCTTTCTTCATAAAGATTAAAACAAAAATGATCTTTAATGTAATCAGGTTTAGAGAGCATAAATTTACCTTGAATAATGCTATAACAACTGAGAAAAAACTCATAAATGCTGTTGCAAATATTAACGGTCTTGAAAGGACAGCTGGTCTTCTGTATACATAAGTCTGAAAAGTGAAATACTTATGTCAGGAAATGAGAGGAGCACCAGACATAAAGGTGATTCAGGTAGTCTACAACTTTACACATACTTGATCTCGTTTTAGTCAACAGGAATATATATTTACAACAGACTGACAAACAAATATGTATTTAAATGCGATGATTACGAAGAATGCACAAGGAAATAGATATAAGTTTTCCATATGACTCTCCCCCCCCCCCTTTTTTCCATAAATGAAGTCTAAACATCACATAACAGATGGAAGGATTTTGGTCCTTATCAAATCATTTGTTCTGACATTTGAAATTTAGGTCTTCATATGGCACAATAAATACTTAAATCTATACATTCTCTGTGGGCAAAACAAAAAGATAATCACAAATTGTAGAAATAACAATTGACATAGACCTGAATATGCAAATAAAACGCTATCTGAACTATCACCGCTCGTACAGCAAAGATGCACATTGCAGCAACCACAGCAAATCTCTTCCATCTCAAAAGTGGTAGCTGAAAATGTAGAAGCATTTTGAGAATACCAATTAGAAACCTTTCCTGTAATATCATACACATTATACTGATCTTACACCCAGGAATGGAAGTGAAATTATTCAAGTTAGGAAAACTCTCTGGACAGCATCTAGTTCGCCAGCCTCTCCCAAGCTTCATTTCTGACGTATCATATTTATTCCTACCACTTACTATCATGCACTTCTGAGAGCAGTTAATAGTTACATGAGAAGATAATGAAATTTCACTGGAAAGCAATTAAAATTGCTGTAGTCTGGTTTCCAGTCAGCCAGACCGCATAATTATTCATGGCAGTATTTGTTCTTCCTTATTATTGCGTTCTTTTTATAAAATTGCAACGATAAATCCCATAACAAATGAGACAAGCAACAAAAAACACAAATCTGATATGATAGTACAAATCATAACTAAGAGGGAGACACTTGGATTTGCAGGAGGATCTCTAACACTCTTTTGAAGGTAAAATGGTGGTTCTAAATGGTGGTAGAACCATAGAAGAATCTAGAATAATCCTCTATTAAATTGTTGCATGAGAAATCAAGCTGTAACATTACTCCCTTCATCAAAAAATATATAACAGTTCCGATTTTGTGACATCCCAAATGATTTGACGTCACTCCACTTCTTCAACAACTCTACAATTTTTAAGATTACTTACACTATTCAAATTTTAAACTTTAATGTGATGTTTTCTATATCAGACTAACTTTTCAACCGCTACTTTAATAGTTACAACCGCTACTACTAATATAATAGACAAGTCAAACTAATGTTTATACTCCGTGTCCAGTCAAGTACTGTTATATAAAATGGGACAAAGGGAGTATTATGTTGAAGATATTCTTTCAACTGGTAAAGACAAAGACTCTTGAAAAAAAATTAAGTAAAAAGGTAAGAGATGTCTGATGACCCAACCCAGTCACTTATTTATATCATCAAATGAGTTCATAAACATTAGTAATGGATGTCAAATTAAGATAGACATGACACATCACATGTTCAGTCTCAAGAAGCAAACCAGAGAGAAAATACAACTCTTATTAAGGAATTACACTACAAACAAGAAAATACAGATGCACTAATTCCTACACAATTAGGGGCAGGACATAGTTATCATTTTCTTAGATAGGGAACATAGTTAGTTGATCATTTTCTGAAAACTTAAAAGAACACGACAAGCCATGTGGCTTCAAATTTACCTTCTGAAGAATCTTTTTTTTTATCAAGTAAAAGATTTCATTGATCATAACAAGGCCATTATGGCCATATTCAAGAGGTATACCAAAAAAGGAGAGACCTACAAAATATGGCTCTCGCCAAAAGACACCCTATCTTCATACAAACAAGAACTAAATGGTTGCACCAAAAGAAATAAAGAGATCAGAAACTACTTCGACTACTTCTCAACTAAGCAAAGCTCATCTCCACCCCTTCAAATGCTCTACTATTCCTCTCTTTCAGAGGGACCCGCAAAAAAAGCAAGAGGAGTAACATGCCAAGCCTTGTGCCTTCTTCTCCTAGCTCCACTATTCCAGCTGAAGATCATCTCTTTAATGGATTTTGGCATAACCCAAGAAACACAAAGCCAACTAAAAATATCCCACCATAACCTCATTGATAGTTTCTGTTAAGAAGTTCCACATCCGTAGAGGAATGAGAATTTGGTCTCCTTATATGAACTTGGACAAACCTCTAGCTTTTCAGGTTGAGTTAGGCCCAGGTGCAATATCTTTACATGGTATCAGAGTCAGGCCCATTCCAAATTGTTGTTCACCGATGTTGGTCCCCCATTTAGAAGTGTTCATGCTCCAGTTGAGGTCTAGGCGTGCGGGGGAGTGTTAAGAAGTCCCACATCGGTAGAGGGATGAGAATTTGGTATCCTTATATGGACTTGGACATACCTCCCCTCATGAGCTAGCTTTTGAGGTTGTGTTAGGCCCAAGTGCCATATCTTTACAGTTTCCAATGTAACAAAATAAGATCCACACTCGCCTGCGTCCTTACATAGGAAACACCAACTTATACAAACAACCTTTCTTTTCCTAAGACTCTCCGTCATCAATAGCACCCAAGGGTGTGCCTAGTGGTCAAGGAAGTGGTTGAGAACCCCGAGGTCTCAGGTTTAAAACTTTGTGGAGACAAAAAAACACTAGGTGATTCTTCCCATCTGTCCTAACGTTGGTGGACAGAGTTACCTGATACTTGTTGGTGGTGGAAGGTGGCAAGTATCCCGTGGAATTAATCTAGGTGCGCAAAAGCTGGTCAGGACACCACGGTCATCAAAAAAAAAAAGATTCTCCGTCATCAATATCATCGTCTAGTCGCCAACCACGTGAAGAAGCAGACCTTCCTCGGAACCTTAAGTACTTTGCTTTCGGCGAAGATAAATAGTAAAATGTTCCCCTAGAACAAGAGTGTTGAGGCTTTCATCGAAACAAAGAGACCGAATCATAAGGGAAACTATCATTCTTCGCCCTAACCAAAAGCTTCTCATTAAAAGACTAGACAAAGAGTACTTTGTTATTTCTCAACTTCCAACTCAAAGTATCGGGTTTATCGATTGCCTCACATTGCTTGTGAAGTAAAGCTAACAATCTCTGAAGCTCATTCACCTCCCAATCATGAAATTTCTCCTGAACCTCAAATCCCAAAAGTCCCATCCTCATTGCCCCCCTAACTTGTTGGACAGACAATTCCCTTTGGCAAGAGGTCCTATACGAGGAATCATCCTTTAGAACCAAACCTCCACACTTGTTCTCCTTCTCCCTTCTATTACTATTACTCTATATTTATCTGTTATCACCCCTCTCCATGCATCTTGTCCCTCCAACCCAAATCTCCACACCCACTTGCCAAAAAAGTGACTTGTTAATAACGTTCAAGTCTTTAACCCTATGCCCTCCTTACCATTTAAGCGTTGTCACAGTTTCCGATGAACTAAGTCAAACTTATTGGCCCCATCCACCGCATCCCAGTGAAAATTGTCTTTGCAACCTTTTCAACTTTCCTATTACTAATGTAGATGCATTGAACAAGTATATGCAATAAGTAGGAATACTGGATAAAGTGCTCTTAATAAGAACTTCCTTTCCTCCTTTGATCAAATATCTCTTCTGCCACCCTACTAGCCTCTTCTCTACCCTCTGAATGACAAGATTCTAAATGTTGAGATCCTTGTTAGACACACCTAGAGGTAATCCAAGGAAGTAGGAGGGAAAACCCCTACCCTGCAATGCAAAACTTGAGCAAGCACGTCCGTGTTGTCTACTGCATCAACAAAAAGATCTCACATTTTGCAAGATTAAATTTAAGCCCTGATACCACCCGAAACCAAGTCAACACTTGTCCAAGGTAGTCTAACTGAGTCTCATTTGCATCACATAACACCAAAGTATCATATGCAAATAAAAAATGGGTAACCGATAAGGTACCAACACCACTAACTACAACACTAAAACCCTTGATAAGACGCCTAACAAAGTATTGTCCATCACTGAGAAAAAAGGATAGGTGATAGAGGATCTCTCTGCCTCAAACCCCTCAAACTACCAAAGAAACCACAAAGATTGCCATTCACCAAAATCGAGTATTTCACAAAAGAGATGCAAAAACTGATCCACTTCCTCCATCCCTAAAGCCCATCTTTAGCATAACCAAGTCTAGTTAACATGGTCAAAAGTCTTCATGAGATCTAATTTGCACAAAACACTTGGCATACCCTATTTCTTCCTCAAATCTACCACTTCATTAGCCACCAAAGGTGCATCCAGAATCCGTCTTCCTTCAACAAAGGCATTTTGCAAAGAAGACAATGTCTCGTCCAAAACTCTCAAGTCTATTAGAAAACACCTTAGAAATGACCTTATACATGCCTCCCACTAGACTAATAGGTATGTCATCCCCGATGCTAGTGACGTCTTCCTTATTAGGAATAATGACAATGAAAGAAGTATTTAAGCTTTTATCAAATTTGCCCTTCTCCTAAAACTCACCAATAGTGCTCAAAACATCAACGTTTACCGTGCTCCAAACAACATTGAAAGAAAGTCAATGTGAAGCCGTTTGGACCTGGAGCCTTGTCACCCGCACAACACTCTACCGCCACACCACTTTATCATCAAAAGCCCTATCTAATCCTAACCAAACACTATTATCCCCACCAATCTGATTGAAACCCAATCCCCCAACCTCTCCAGGTTTGGCCTCCACTCCACTTCTTCCTTTAACAACCATTCGTAGACGATAAAACTAAAGGTTTGCACCCTCTACTTCTTCCTCCCCCACATGTAACTCTGCAAACCTGTACTTATTCTATCAAATTTCTCCTCCTACTAGCAACTGCTACCCTATGAAAGAATTGTGTTAGAATTTCCCTCTTCCAACCACAACACCCTCGATTTTTGTCTCCAACTAGTCTCTTGAGCCAAAGCCAAAGAAGCTAACGCCTCTTTTATAATGACTTTCTTCTCTTTTTCCCTTTTATCTAACTTCATACCCACCTCTTATCTTTCTAACTCCACCACCTCATTCAAAATCTCCCTCATCTTCACCTCTACCCTCCAAAACACTTTCTTATTCCACACCCTTGTGTCTTTCTTGAACATCTTCAATTTTTTCAAGTATGAAAGGTCTCCCCTCTAGGGCATAGCTACTCCACCACCCGACTACTTTATCTCCACATCTTGTCACTAATGGCCACAAGTTCTTGAATCTGAACGGGGATCTCATCCTACTACCCCTTCCACCATCCAACATGATAGGTGAACGATTTGATAACAACGTGGGAGAGGGTATTGGATCACAGAAGTTATCGACTCCTCCCAAGAAGTACACAAAATATGTCCTACCGAGATTTAGAATTTGAGTCCAACCTAGACCAAGTGAAATTGAAACCGGTCAAAGGTAAACCAATAAGGTTATCTACAAACTCAGAGAACTCCTCCATAGCCTTGGATATTACCCTACACCCCCACGTTTCCTCCCAGAATCTTATGGTATTAAACCCCCTACCCCAACATCCAAGGATTCTCCTACCCTTCCATACATGCCCCTACTTTTCCCCAAAAAACGCACAGGCATATAATCGTATTTTACCCACCTCCCTTCCACATACATACTCCTTACAATTCCCATTCGTCAAAGTCTCTATTTTGTCTCTTGAATACAAATAACCACAACAACTAATAATCTAAATAAAAAACCCTATCAACTCCACTAGACCCCCTAATGTTCCTTACCCACCCCCTTATTTCTCCTCCCATATACCAAAGTTACCCCCCCCCCAAAAAACGGAACATGCTCTTTTGTGGGTAACTTTTTTTCTCTACCATTTCTTTATCATCATTTTTGCTTTCCCTCTAGCCTCCATACTAACACTAATCAAGAGATCAATAACCTGCCCCTCTCTACCTTCAAAAGTCACCCCTATAACTCTACTAGACCCCCTAATGTTCCTTACCCATCCCCTTATTTCTCCTACCGTTGCACAGTTTCTCTCCACTTGCATATCTCTCTTCGTTGCACTGGGGCCACTCTATTTTCCGACTCGCATTAGCCTTTGCTCAAAATTTCCGAGGTCTTATGAGCTAGGTTTCTCGTGGGGGAGAATCCACATTAAGGATCTACAGAAAATCGGTTCTTTCTTAAGGAACCAATCTGTTCTTGTTAGGAAAACGAACCGGTCCATTTATTTTAGTGAACCGGTCCAATTCTTTCTCCATACTAGTTCACTAATCCAGGGATATAGCCGACTTTTCCTTCCCCT
>JAJOOS010003621.1:0-20474 GCA_029582725.1 Solanum chiquidenum | reverse complement strand
TGTCTAACCCCCAAAAACGAGGTTTACATGCCCTATTTATAGAAAACAAATCCTAAATAAAAAGGGAAACAAATTAAGGAAAGTTTGTTTCAGGTACGCGTCTTCATTCCACAAGACTGACTTACGGATCGTCGATGGATCTACGGTCTGTAAGTCCCTTCCGTCAGCCAGGACTTAGAAAATATTTCAGCTTCCCAAAATCAACTTTTCTGAAGCAAACGACGGACTAGCAGCACGGACCGTAGATCGATCTACGGTCTGTCAATCCTCTTCCGTAGCTCCACACTTAGAATCTTCAGAAATCAGGTACTGGAACCCTCACAGTGTCATTCTACGGATTCGCAGTACGGTCCGTAGATCTATCTACGGACCGTCAATGGGCACCGTGGTTCCACACTTGGTCAGATTTCCCTGATTTGCCTCCATGCCTTGGCTGCTGATCTACGACCACCATCTACGAATTGTAAATAGACCTAAGGTCTGTAGATCATCTCCGTAGATGCCCATTTTTGCACTTCTTTCAGCTGTCTTTTTAATTTCGCGCCTGAACATCTTTCCTGCATAATTTGATAAAAATACATAAAAACCAATACAAAAAGGCTCTAGACACACACAACTTGTAAGTGAAATGTATTAGAAATACCGTAAACTCACGGTATATCAGTGATTACCCATATTCCTTCGAATAAAATAAGAGGCGATTACCCTTATTCCTTGAAGTTGAACAAGAGGTGACTACCCACATTCCTATAATGTGAATTGGACAAGAGACGAGTACCCATGATCCTTTACAGAAAGACAAGAGGCGAATACCCATGTCACATGATGTTGGACTAGAGGCGAGTACCCATGATCCTAAAAAATGTTGGACGAGGGACTAGAGGCGACTACCCATGATCCCAATGTTAAAAAGGGCTAAAGGCGATTACCCATGTTCCTTTAGAGTGAGGCAAGAGGTGATTCCCCATATCTTTAAAAGATAAGCTAGGATATGTTATGATAGGTGATGAGCTTAGATGATTTCTTGAGTTTTCCTTCCATGATGAGTAAGACTAGTGGCGGATTACCCATGCCTTAATTATGTATGAATTGAGGTTACCTCAAGAAGTACTCTTTATATGTTGAGATGATCCATTATGTGCATTGATTATGCTTATGACTTATGTTGTCTAACTTTTATGTTTATGATTATGTTTATGCAAGTTACCATATTTAGTACATTTTTGTACTAATACATACTCTTGCCTACATTTCTTATCCAAATGTAGGGTCCGGCGTTCCCGACTCTCATCCCCGTGGCTAGGGTCTATAGTAGAGGCAAGGTTGAAGATTGGTGATTCCTCATAGCATTCGGGGATTTGGCCACCATTTCTCTTATGTTCTTTTAATTTTAGTTTTGAACAATGTTGTATGGGCTGTGTCCCAAGATTCTACTATATTAGATGGTTTTTGGGACAAGTGTATTAGACTTCCGCTTCGTTTTATAAAACTTTGGTATTGTTAAAAATATTTTAAATTTTATCGATTTTTTATTATCTTGACTATAAAAGCTAAGTGGCTTATATGAGGCCTCTCAGGGTCTTGTATGCCATGTTACATCTAGGGGTATCCCTGGGTCATGACATAGAGGGGAAGGGCACTTTTGGAAATATATTAAAATAAAAGGGTTTCTTGGGTTGTGGTGGCCCCACGTAGGCGGCCATAAGGTTCTTTTTTATATATATACTAGATACTACCTATTCAAAGACCCGTTTACGGGCCCTATATTATAATATTAAATTATAGTATAACTTACAAAAATTCCTTACGTTTGGGGGTTAATTACATCTTATTCCGAAATTTTCTCCAATTACAAAAATCTTTGATTTTTATTGCTCTCGGATACATTTCTTGGTTGTCCGATGCATTGAAAATAATATATTATTTAATGGGAGGAATGTATCCGAGAGAGGAAAGGGATGAATTAAGGGTGATAGGGATGTATCCGAGAGGATAGATATGTATTTGAGAGGGAATAGAGATGTATCCGAGAGGGGATAGGGATCATTCAAAGAGGAGATTTTTGTAATTTTTTAAATGTTAGGAAATTTTAAAGATTAAGTTGCGTATTTATGTATTTTAATTATATTATATATGTTGATTTTTTTTTTAAAATCATGAATATTTTAAAACACGATACATAATGAATTGAATTTTACAATAATTTCTTTTTTCTATTTCAAACTAAATTAAATAAAACTTATAAGTCTTTTAAGTTTCCATAACTAAAATTTAAAAATATATCTCTCATATTCATTTTAATATTATGTATAACACATACATTAATTCAAATAACTAATAACATTGGTCTTTTTTTCATAATGCATTTAAAAACTCTTTGTATTAGCAAGCTTTTATTATGTAGAATAGTTATTTATATTACCAAACATTTGTATTACTGCTTTATATGAAAAATCAAGGATGACTTTGAGTCCTAATCCAAAAATAAGGGACTATTCGGGCATTTTCTTGGACAAAATCGATAAAACATTTAACAACAAAGAAAGCTTCAAGGGAATTTACATCCATGATGAAACAATGTACTATCCATGTTGAAACAATGTATGAAGAGAATAAAAAAGCATTACAAAATTTACGTGATAGAAATAATAGTAGCTTAGTAATGTTTTTTATGACTCGTTTTAATTAAATGACATCAACTGGTGATAAAATAATAAACATTTGAATCTTATTTTACATAAATTCTACATATTTTAAATATTCTCAATTTTAAAAAAATGCAATAATCTTCCATACCTAATATAGTATATATAAATAAAAGTAAATTATGTAATGTATTTTAAGGAGATAAGAACTATTTTGATTTATAGAGATATGTCATAGGTTAATTGTCATAATGAAACAACATGAAAATTATAAGAGATAATTTATTTATAGTTGAAAATTACTTATGAAAAATGGAGTACAAACTATATATTTAAATAAGTTAATGTCATATACATACTAGTGTAAAGAAATTTCACACTATAAATATATTTACTTATTGTAATATGTAATTTATTTTATTATGAAAATAAACAAATTCGATGTTTTATGAAAAAATGGTATGAATTGTAACACCTCGCTATTTGAAAGAACTAGAAAGAGCTAGAATTAGAAAGAGTCATTTTTGGAAAGAATGAAAAATATGGAAAATTAAGTTAAGTTTGAGTTTTGGGAAACTTAAAATGACCATAACTCTTAGCTCAGGATGAGTTAGGTGTGCTAAAAGTTACCGTAGGAAATATCTTTGAATTATCTTTCCAACGCCGCCGAGTTTGCGCGATTTCAAGTTTGTACGAGAGATATATGCCCATTTGAAGTTGGGTTGTATAGATAAGGAAAGTCAAAACCGGATTTTTGAAGGGTATTGTGGTCTTTTCACTACCCAATCAGCTTAATTCATTTTTGGTAATTACTTAGGGGTTTAAACCGAATAAGATCAGTTTACGCTTCACCAAATTACGCTAGGGTTTTTGGAGAAAGAACTCAATAGGAGAAAAGTCAAGTGTTCTTGGACTTTTCTTGCGGAATCGAAGCCGTTTCGCCATGGGTTGATCCCTAAAGAGGCATGTGAGTTCACATAGCGTTGGGTTCGTTCAACCACGCGCAAAACATGTTTATTTCAGTATCGTCCTAAAAGATTGAGACTTTGATGTTCTTGAGTTGTATTCTTGAATTGCTTTCGTTCTTGAATTTGGGATGAGATTGAGGAGTTCTTGATAGTTTAAGGTCGATTGTTAGAATTGTTTTGAGTTAGATTCTTTTGTACATATGCTGAGTATCTGAATCTAAAGAGGAATTGAGAAAAAAAGAATCGAATTTAGGCTTATTGGGGCTGAAAAATGAAGAATGAACAAGTCGGGTAAATCTGGGTACTAGGTCCGCGATAGGATTGGAAAATTCTCTCCCGTGTCACGGACAGTTCTGCCTCAAAATTTCTTTCGCGACCAAATAAAATGCATCTCCGCATCGCGGACTTGCTTCCAGACAGTGATTTCTTGATCGTTTCTCATGTTTAATATCTAAAAACACTCATAAACATCATGAGATCCTTCCTATCACAAATCACAATTCTTGAATCCATAAATTCAAATTCAAGGAAAGTTAAGAGCCAAGTCTATATAGTTCTTAGAGTCATTTCAAAAGTCTTTTACAAATATTTTCACTTTGTTTTAAGGCTTCAATTTTGAGTTGAGTAAAGAGTAAGAGTAGAGTTCTTTTCTTCAAAAGATTATACGGGAACTAAGTATTCCCAAGAATTGAAATGTTTTCACATTTATACAAGAAATGAAACACCGATTTCCAAGAGAGTGTTTAAGCTAGTTTTTGAGTAATTACCTCAAATCACAGAAAGAGTTTTGTTTTTAAAACATATGAGATGCGTATATTTTGGGAGTAGTATTGAGCACCGATATGGGGACGAGTTCATAATAACTCAAGTCTCCATAAGCAATGTAGCCATCGTGGGTAGAAAGGATCATAATTTTTAGATGATTCCTTAGTGCTTTTTAGCATATACTAGTGGATCCACTTAGTTGAGGCGTTCTATATCATGAAAAGTTAAAGGACAGTTCTGGCAGCGTGGGCGAGTCATTGTATCATCACATTAGATCATAGTGATGGTTGTCGGTTAGATAAACTCCCACAGTATTATATTATTTTATATTTAAACTAAGTTATTATTGTATTTCTTAAATATATTGAGTTGTCATTTACCTTTTTTAAATTCTTTGTATTAAATTCACTTTTATTGTTGTTTTTACTTCGCATTGGAGTTGAGTATTCATAAGTTGAGAAAAGCTAAGGTACGTGTTCTTTTCAGATTCCTTTCAGTCTTATGTCATGTTTAATTTTCCTCTCGCATGCTCGTACATTTAATGTATTGATGCCATTTAGCCTACTTCTTTTAATTATGCAGATAAGGTAACCAGGATCAACATCCATCTCCCTGTTGATCCAGTTGAGCACTCAGAGTTAGTCGGTGAGCCTCCTTGCTTTTCGGAGGACTCTTTTTTCATTGTCTTCTAGTATTTCAGTTGTTAGGATGATCGGGGGTCTTGTCCCGACATACCTCTTAGTATTTAGAGGCTTCATAGACACTTAGTTTTGAGTTCTTTCGTCTTGTATTTTAGATGTTTCGCTATGAGACTTGAGTTGCCAATTTGGCTAGTCTAATATTTCTTTAAGTTATTGCATGAGTAATCCTTTGATACTGTTTTCTTGCTATTTAAGTCTTCCGCTATAAGTTAAGACAGGCCAAGGGTTCGCTTGGGGCCAACAATGGTTTTCGAGTTCCAGTCCCGTCCAGGGTGTAGGCTCGGGGCGTGACAAACTTGGTATCAGAGCACATAGTTCAAGAGCCCTAGGAAGTCTATGAAGCCATTTCTGTAGATTCCTAGTTATCGGTGTGAAGCGCACCACATCTATAATTAGGAGGCTGCAACGTAACATTTAGAAAAAAAATTCACTTCTTTCATATTCATTTCGTGCGATAGAGTTTATCTCTATAAAGTTTCCTTCTAACTCGTGCTTGCACGTGTCTTTCAGTTGATCATGCCTCCACGAAGAGCTGTCTGAGGTCGTACTGCTAGGCGTAATGTTGAGGAACAAGGGGTACCAAATGCACCAAAAGTGCAACCTCAAGGAAAGGTCACCAATGATGAATTTTGGGAAGCAATCTGAATGCTAAGTCAAGCGCTGACCAGGGCAACAAAGAGGGGCTCGACAGGAAGAGGCAGATACTTCGAGAATCCGCAAGTTCTTGAGGATGAATCCTCCAAGCTTCACTGGTTCAAGAACTACTAAGGATCAGGAAACACTACAAGAAAAAGCCTTAATCAAGACCAACATTTAAGGACGAGTCGATATTAGAAGCATTGGCGCTTGAGCGGGAGATTTTTCTGCCTGATGAATTTTTTTGTTTTAACAACAAATGTAGGCACAGAAAATATAGTACTAAAAGTAAAAGGAAAAAGATTTAATCTCTTATAATATCTTCAGCTCATTGCTAAAAAGAGAAGCTCTCCACTAAAACTCTTCAGCTCACCATTGAAACTCCATGTGCTCTCACCTAATCTCAACAATGCTCTGCCCTTAGATTGATAGAGGTGTCTTCTTAGATGTGTTGTTGTTGTCTGCCCTAATATTAAATGTATATGACTTGTAACTGAATGACTCGTCTTCTTGGTTACAAGTAATTATTTGTTTTGGAATAATTAACTCAGCCAATATGACTAAATCCAAAGTCGTCCATTAGAAGTCAAATGAAATAAACTAACAACACGAAAAAATAAAATGGACATCAAATGACTATTTCAAGTTTTCAACTCTAACTAGCAGGCATGTTCTATGTTCAACATAACCAGTTGAACTTGTTCTAATCAGCACCTATTTCTTATTGCTTCTAATTGTTGTTATTCTGCTTTTTAGCTGCAGTTTTGTTGGATTCTTCCATTTCATTTTTGTTGCATTCCACTGCTTCAACTACTTCATTATTCTAGACATGTTTTTATTCTTCACTCACTTCCTTTCATTTCATAAAAATGAGAGCATTAATGGAAGAATTGTTAATTAACATTGTTGTTGTTCTCAGAGAGTAGAGCAACTCGACGCTCGTTTGTAAAGAGGAAAAATGTTGATAAAGGTTGTTTTGGTTTCAAGGGGTCCTTTTCATTCTTTTTCTTCTTGTTTTCATTCAATATTGCTCCTTATTGAAATTGAATGTATTGTTCAATTAACTCCATAGATGTCTTCTATTTCTGCTCATCATCCAAGAGTCTCCTCACTTCATGTTCGTTCTTCTCCATTCCAGCGATTTTCAAGTATACTTCTTTCTCAACTTGGTATTTTTCCTCATAAGTTTTTTTCTCTTTTGAACATATTGTTTTCCACTTAGCACCCAATAAATTGGCCATATCCTTGAACTCGGCATTTGATTAGCTATTTTCACGTCATTCCAGTGGTCTTTGCACCACAATAGATATGGCGTCCAAGGCCTTTTCTTCTAAGGATCCGCCTTTTGCTTCTCTTTCTTTTCCTCTTTGTCCCTCAGATATTGCACTATATGGAAGTTCGAGGTTGGTTTGAATTCTTTCATTCTTTGTAGTTTTTGGAGTTCAATCTGAAGTTTCTCATGCTCTTTACCTCGAGCTTTGATCTCTTCCTCTTTCTTCTTTAGCATTTCCTCTCTAGCCTTTCATATTTCCTCAATGTGCTCTTTCTCAAGTGTCATCTTTTGAAGATTTTCTTGCATTTCTAGCAACTCTTTCTCAAAAGAACTCTGCTCCATCTACTGCTTCGTCGCCTTTGAGGCCCCCTCTCTTGTTCGATTTCTTCTGGGATTGTGGATCAACATTCTCTTTAACAGAATCCTCTAAAGGCATCACCACGGAAGGTGACTGAGATGCAGTTCCAACAAGTATATAGGCTTCGTTCAATGAGTTTTTTTTTGCTTCAACACCTTCCTGGACCTCCCCTTCTTCGCTGGGAAAGCATCAGAGGGAATAATCATTTCACCAACACTAGCCATGGCTTAGGGGGCTTTCAGAAAAATAGGTTTATCTTAGAAAATTAAAATCTTTGTAAGAAGTAATTATTAGAAACTCCAAGTATAAAACATAGATGTGAAAGACTTATTTGATTCTTGTGGAATTATAAGTTGAAGTAGGACTACGAAGAACCTTTTGTTTCAATTCAAAATGACTTTGTTTTACTGTGTATATGTATTACCTATTAACAATAATAGAGTATAATCTAGTATTTTTTTTAAGTATTCACTGACATTTCTTTGAATATAAATATGAATTCCCAAGTGCTTCTTTAGATTGATTAGTTAAAATTACAATGATGAATATCATTAGATTCTAATTACAGATTTTGAGATTTAGAGATTATTACAAGTTAATATTCAAATTTATATATATGTTATTCTAGATGTATTGTGATTTACTAAGGGATGGGTCCCGAGTTGGCTGGGCATAACCATAAACATCCTATCGTGTTGTATACCTTAATAACAACCACTCCAATGGTTCGGATTACCCTGAGACTGGTTGCTTGTTTGAAAAACTAAGAGCCCATGAATTGTGTCGTCAAGAAAATATGCTCTATAGTATCCCTGCCAGGTTTATAATAGCAGTAACGACATAGTTTGTTTCAACTGATCAATAACCACTATTTTTTTTTGCTAACGAAGTTAGTAACTCTGTTGTCTCTTTTCAATTTTCATTACATTCAATTTTAGGATTTTTAACACCATTAATGCAAGAATTAGTCGAGATCAATGAAAATTGATTAAATATCATAGTGCTTATGTGCTATATTGAGCGGTAATAGCATGGGTGCAGCAAGGTATAGTCAGCATCTCACTTTAGGCATGTATAGCTAGTATTTTGGTTCAGGTAAATATTGTAGTGTTCTTGTTATGGACTTTTTACATAGCATTTGAAGGTGTTGTCCTACTAAAAACTGTTGTTTTCCAAAAAATTGATCTGAGTATCAAGACCTCATGGCTAAGGTCTTCATTATGTTATATCAGTGATGCATTGTAGCTCGTAATGCATAATCGAATTGCTTATGTGCAGCTATTTCTTGAGATCTACTATATTTATGTGTATTACGTATGAATAGTTTTTGTTAGTGCTGAATTGGAAGAAAAAAGAAGGCAAAAAACATTAGAAATCTTTCTTAAGCTCCAACTCTGTATGTTTGTCTATGTTGAGTTTTGTGAATATTATGACTATTGTATTGTTGGTTAAATGCTACACAATTATCAAGTATTGAGTTTCTTATTATTGGTTTTGAAGTGTTTTAAGGTTGGATGCTTATTTGTTTATAAGTACTGCTATGTGGATAACCTACCATCCTATCCAAAGTCCTAATCGACTTGACAGATTTGCATATAGTAGATGACATTTTAAATTTTTTGTTTTTAATGTTAAAAGGTATCACTTTATAATTCACATATTTATGGTTAATTGTGATTGGATTTTCTGAAGAAGTTATTTGTGAGGCAACAATCATTCTTACAAGCTTCAATTCTTCGTAGTATATGCATCAAAAGCTTATCTAATTAAGTGTTCTTGTATTCTCACAACTTTGTTCATGTTTTCGATATTACCTGAAGGAAATTAGATTGCTTTTGCGGTAACTTGTTTAACTACTTTTAGTGTGAAATTTACATATGTTGTATCCTAGAAGGTTGTTTGCTACAAGTTCGCTGCATATTATTGCTTCCTATAGTGACTATAAATTAAACTCTACTAGTTTGTTGTATTTTTAGTCTAGAATCATGAGTATTTCTCTGTTAATATGCCGTAGTTTGCACCATCGAAGTTGTGATTTGTATGCTCAATTTGTGATTGGTAGACGATATTTCATACACTTCCGCTATATGATTCTTTCATCATTTTGTATCCTTCAAAAGAAATATCTGTTCTGAAGTAGATGTTGGGTGCTTTCTGTAATATGTCCAACTAGGTATATATGTTGTTGTTTTTTGGTAACACATGTGAAATATTACCATAACAAGTAGAATATTACAGCCTAATGAGCATCTAGAGTTTCTCAACCACCTTCTAGGAAGGGTGTTTTAAAACCACTAGATCTCCAGAAACACTAGTTACAAATTAGTTGTATAAAACTATGACATTTGTGTTCTTTCCTTAACCCGTGAAACATATCCATTCTTTCTCTCATTTCCTTTTGTATCTGTGCAGTAAAAAAATCAACATATACATTCTGCTGATTAAAAACTCTCTTGTTCCTAGCTATCCAGATGTAGTAGACCAATGCACCCCAGGTTGCTGCGATAACTTCCTTTTGAAACTGCTTCCACCTTCTCCTTTTGATCCATTTAATTGTTTTGTAAACTCCTCTACATGGCAATTGAACCACTAGTGTACACATTATGATTTTCACACCATTAATCCACCTGCAATTCGTAAACAAGTGTTGTTGTGTCTCCAGTACCGTCTCATCACACAACAACAATTTTGATCGTCCACTAAAATACTTATTTTTAGCAATCTCTCACGAGTGAGTAGCCTCCTTTGACATGCTAGCCATGTGATAAATCCCTGTCTAGCCTCCTCCACTGTGACATTCCATAAGAACTCCCAACTCTTCCTATCAATCTCCTTTAAAACACTTTGAGGTAAGATAAAAAACTGCTCCCCAATAATTAATAATGGAAAAAAGCACTGCCATAACTATTTGTAATCTTGCTGCATATAACAAATGCTAGCAGAAGCAACTTGTATTCTTGCTATAATTTTATCCACTAGTTGTTGGCAACCCATCTTTGTCCACTTCTTTGAGGTAAGTGGCAGTCTCAAGTACTTGATAGGGAGAATAGCCGGTGCGAACCCATATTTCCAGAATTTGAAATTGGGTAAAGCTCTCATTTTGTTCAAAATCCTTGACAAATGTTCCATTACCATTATATGTTGTTTTTTCTAATATACCAATAGTTTTTTTACCCTATTTTTAAAATTTTGTACTTGCAAATTTTGAAGATTGAAGTTTTACAAGTCAAGATGCAAGATTAGAAGATGCACAAGAACTTCATATATATCATAGACTAGCTCAAGATATTTCCTAAGTTTTTGTTAACGTGTTGAGGAAATATTGAAACTAACATCAATTATGGGTTGTTAACCATTTTATTGTAATTAATAACACACTCTCTATATATATTATCATTTAGTATAAAGATTTTCAGTAGCGATTTGATATTTTTGGATGAAAAACACTTTTTTGTGACATAAAGCTTGGATTGTTGTTTTCAATTAGAGACCATAAATGTTACTTGTCTCTAAAGGATATTCTAGGACAAGAAATGTTACTTGTCCCTAAAAGATATTTTAGGACTAGAAAGTTTTTGGTCCTTAAAGATAATCTAGGACCAGTTAAATATTGGTCCTTAAAGATAATCTAGGACGAGTTGATTGTTTATCAAAAAGATTTAGCGACTGAAAATTCAATTTTTCCCCTGATTTAAATCCATTTATTAGGACCAGATATATAGTCCCTAACTGTAGTTTTTTACCATACTTTTTACTTGTCTCTAGATGGAGTTTACGACCAGTATGTTGAACCCGTCTCTATTGACATTTTGTGTCGGAGCCAATAAGAATGGGTGGTGACCAGATATCTCCCTTCGTAATTGATCTTCTGGGAGCAGATTCAGACTTCTATGGACCAAATTTCCATTCCTTATTGACCATTTTTTCTTGTAGTGAAAATTTTATTGAGGAACTGCAAAAGGTGTTTGAGGTTATGCACGTTGCCGATGCTGAGCGAGTGGAACTAGTTGCATATCAACTGAACAGTGTTGCTAGGACTTGGTTTAACCAGTGGAAGAAGAGCAGGGCTGAGGATGCATCGGTTTTTAGTTGGGGTGTGTTCGAGAGTGCATTTTTGGGGCGTTTGTTTCCCTGCGAACTGAGAGAAGCCAAGGTACGGGAATTCCTTACTTTTAAGCAGGATTCACTAAGTGTTCATGAGTACAACTTGAAGTTAACCCAACTTTCCCGATATGATTCGGAGATGGTTGCTGATATGAGGAGCATGATGCGTCTGTTTGTTGCTGGGTTATCCCGTTTGTCAAGCAAAGAGGGCAAGACAACTATGCTAATAGGGGACATGGATATAGCAAGGTTGATGGTTTATGTGCAGCAGGTTGAGGAAGAGAAGTTGAGGGATAGAAAAGAGTTTAGCAACAAGAAAGCTAAGACAGGGAATGAGTCCGAACAACAAAGAAGTAATGTGAACCGTTCTTCCTTTCAACAAAAGCAAAAGGGACCTGCTCCATCATCTGCTAGTGCACCTGCACCCAGAAACAAAGATAAATATAATGGTCAGAATTCACATAACTTCAGAGATAGACCTGCACAATCTTATTGTAGTGTGGAACAAAGAGGTAATTGGGCTCCTGCATGTGCTAAGTGTGGTAGGAACTACCCAGGTAAGTGTCGTGATGGCTCCACTGGTTGTTTCAAGTGTGCTCAAGAGGGTCACTTCATTAAAGAGTGCCCTAAAAATTGGCAAGGTAATGGGAATTAGGACAATAGATCCCAATCTTCATCAGTTTCTCCACCAGACAGAGTTGTATCTAGAGGAGCTACTTCAGGGGTAGGCAGAGGAGAAAATCGCCTATATGCTATCACGAGTCGTCAAGAGCAAGAGAATTCTCCAGATGTTGTCACTAGTATGATCAAAGTCTTTACTCTTAATGTTTATGCTTTGATAGAACCAAGAGCGAGTTTATCTTTTGTGACTCCTTATGTTGCGATGAAATTTGATTTTCTTGCTGAGAAACTTTGTGAGCCCTTTTGTGTTTCTACACCTATTGGGGAGTCTATTCTAGCTGAGCAAGTCTATCGTGATTGTACCATTTTCTTCAATCACAAGAACACCGTGGCTGATTTAGTTGAGTTAGACATGGTTGATTTTGATGTCATTCTGGGTATAGACTAGTCATGCATGTTATGCCTCCATTGATTGTAGAACTCGAGTTGTCAAGTTCCAGTTTCCTAATGAGCGAGTTATAGAGTGGAGTAGTAGTTCAGCAGTGCCTAAGGGTCATTTTATTTCGTACCTTAAGGCAAGAAATTTAGTTTCCAAGGGTTGTGTCTATCACATAGTTTGAGTTAATGACTCTAGTGTTGAGGCACCTCCTATTGAGTCTGTTCCATTTGTGAGTGAGTTTCCAGAAGTCTTTCCTGATGATCTACCTTGAGTCCCTCCTTAGAGAGAGATATACTTCGGTATAGACCTTCTTCCAGATACTCATCCTATATCTATTCCGCCATATAGAATGGCTCCAGCCGAGTTGAAAGAGCTAAAAGAACAATTGAAAGATCTCCTTGATAAGGGCTTTATTCGACCAAGTGTCTCACCTTCGGGAGCTCTGGTCTTATTTGTGAGGAATAAAGATGGTTCCCTTAGAATGTGTTTAGACTACCGCCAGTTGAACAAGGTTACCATAAAGAATAAGTATCCTCTTCCGAGGATCGATGATCTTTTCGATCAACTTCAAGGTGCTACCTATTTCTCTAAGATAGACCTCAGATCAGGCTACCATCAGTTGAGGGTAAGGGAATGTGACATTCCAAAGACATCATTCAGAACTCGTTATGGTCATTATGAGTTCCTAGTTATGTTGTTCGGTTTAACTAATGTGCCTACAACATTCATGGACCTTATGAATAGAGTATTTAAGCCTTATTTAGATATGTTTGTTATCGTATTCATTGATGACATTCTTACTATTCGAGGAATAAGGAAGATCATGCTAGTCATCTCAGCATAGTCCTCCAAACTCTAAAGGATAGAGAGTTGTATTCCAAGTTGTCTAAGTGTGAGTTTTGGCTTGAGTCGATGGCATTCTTAGGCCATGTTGTTTTCGGTGATGGGATTCGAGTTGACACCTAATAGATAGAGGCAGTGCACAATTAGCCTAAACCCACATCTCTAACTAATATTAGGAGTTTCTTGGGGCTGGCTAGATATTATAGAAGGTTCGTAGAGGGGTTCTCATATATTTCATCCCCTTTGACCAAGTTAAAGTTTCAGTGGTCTGAAGCTTGTGAGAAAAGCTTTCAGGAATTGAAAAAGAGGTTGACTATTGCCTAGTGTTGACCTTACCAGAAGGTACTCAAGGTTTTGTCATATATTGTGATGTGTCTAGAGTTGGTTTGGGTTGTGTGTTAATGCAGAATGGCAAAGTGATAGCTTATGCCTCCAGTCAGTTGAAAATTAATGAGAAGAATTATCCAACCCATGATTTAGAGTTGGCTGATGTAGTATTTACTTTGAAAATATGGCGTCATTATGTTTATGGTGTTCATGTGGATGTGTTCATCGACCACAAGAGTCTTCAGTGAAGGTGGTTAGAGTTACTCAAGGATTATGACATGACTATTCTTTATCACCCAGGTAAGGCTAATGTTGTTGTTGATGCCTTGAGTAGATTGGCTATGGGTAGTACCTCCCATTCTGACGAATATAAGAAAGAGTTAGCAAAAGATGTGCACAAACTTGCACGTTTAGGAGTTCGACTAATGGATTCCATAGAAGGAGGAGTAGTGGTGATGAATGGTGTTGAATCATCATTAGTGTCAGAAGTAAAAGAGAAGCAAAACCAAGATCCTATTTTGCTTGAATTAAAGGCAAATGTTCATAAGCAAAAAGTATTGACTTTTGAACAAGGGGGAGATGGCGTATTGAAGTATCAAGGTAGGTTGTGTGAACCAAGGGTGGATAAACTCCAAGAGAGGATCATTGAGGAAGCTCATAGCTCCAGTTATTCTATCCATCCGGGTTCCACAAAGATGTATCGTGATTTGAGAGAAGTTTATTAGAGGAGTAGTATGAAGAAGGGCATTGCAGAGTTTGTTGCTAACTGCCCAAATTTCCAACAAGTTAAAGTAGAGCACTAAAGGCCGGTGTTATGGCTCAGAATATAGAACATCCAGAATGGAAGTGGGAGATGATTAATTTGGATTTCATCACAGGTTTACCACGGTCTTGCAGGCAACATGATTCTATTTGGGTGATTGTCAATCGAATGACGAAATCAGCCCACTTTTTACCAGTAAAGACTACCCATTCAGCAGAAATGCTAAGTTGTACATTCAAGAGGTGGTCAGACTTCATGGGGTTCCGGTATCGATTATTTCAGACAGAGGAGCAAAATTTACTGCACAGTTTTGGAAATCTTCTCAGAAAGGCTTGGGTTCAAAGGTGAACTTGAGTACTTCTTTTCATCCTCAGATAGATTGTCAAGAAGAGCGCACCATTTAGACCTTAGAAGATATGTTGAGGTCCTGTGTGATTGATTTCAAAGGTAATGGGATGAGCACCTACCTCTCATTAAATTTTCTTACAACAATAGTTACCACTCTAGCATCCAAATGGCTTCTTATGAAGCTCTTTATGGGAGAACATGCAGATCTCCTATTGGATGGTTTAAAGTTGGTGAAGCTGGGTTGATAGGACCAAACTTAGTTCACCAAGCTATGGAGAAAGTGAAAGTTATTCAAGAGAGGTTAAAAATAGCGCAGAGTCGTCAGAAATCCTACACTGATGTTAGGAGAAGGGAGTTAGAGTTTGAAGTAGATGATTAAGTATACTTGAAGGTTTCACTCATGAAGGGTGTTATGAGATTTGGTAAGAAGGGGAAGCTTAGTCCCCGGTATATTGGCCCTTACAAAATATGCAAAAGGATTGGCAATGTAGCTTATGAGTTGGAGCTACCACAAGAGTTAGCAGCGGTCCATCCGGTATTTCATGTTTCCATGTTGAAGAAGTGCATGGGAGATCCTTCACTTATCATACCAACTGAAGATATTGGTATCAATGATAGCTTGTCTTATAAGGAGATCCATCCCTGTTCAGATTCTAGACAGGCAGGTTCGTGAGTTAAGGACCAAGGAAGTAGCATCAGTCAAAGTTCTTTGGAGAAATTAGTTTGTTGAGGAAGCTACTTTGGAAGCTGAGGAGGATATTAAGAAGAGATATCCACATCTCTTTGAGCCAGGAGAAATTCCAGATCAAGGTACTGATTCTCTTCTTAGTACTCTTTAATTGATATGCTTAATGTGTTAGATTTGATTATTGGGTGTTTGAACTGAATGTTTGATGTTACACCCTTAGTTTACTAAGAGTAATCTCATTCGAGGATGAATGTTCCCAAGGAGGATATATTGTAACACCTCGCTATTTGAAAGAACTAGAAAGAGCTAGAATTATAAAGAGTTATTTTTGGAAAGAATGAAAAATCTGAAAAATTGGTTAAATTAAGTTAAGTTTGATTTTTGGGCAACTTCAAATGACCATAACTCCTAGATCAGGATGATATAGGTGTGCTAAAAGATACTGTAGGAAATATTTTTGAATTATCTTTCCAACGCCGCCAAGTTTGCGCAATTTCGAGTTCGTATGAGGGAGATATGTTCATTTGAAGTTGGGCTGTCTAGTTAAGAAACGTCAAAACCGGATTTTTGAGGGGTATTGTGGTCTTTTCACTACCCAATCAGCTTAATTAATTTTTGGTAATTACTTAGGGGTCTAAACAGAATTATATTAGTTTACGCTTTACCAAATTATGCTAGGGTTTTTGGAGAAAGAACTCAAGAGGATAAAAGTCAAGTGTTCTTGGACTTTTCTTGCGGAATCGAAGTCGTTTCACCAAAGGTTGATCCCTAAAGAGGTATGTGAGTTCACATAGCATTGGTTTCATTCACCCACGCATCAAACATGTTTATTTCAGTATGATTTTCATCCTAAAAGATTTAGACTTTGATGTTCTTGAGTTGTATTCTTGAATTGCTTTCGTTCTTGAATTTGGGATGAGATTGAGGAGTTCTTGAGAGTTTAAGGTCGATTGTTAGAGTTGTTTTGAGTTAGATTCTTCTGTACATGTGTTGGGTATCTGAATCTAAAGAGAAATTAAGAAAAAAAGAATTGAATTTAGGCGAATTGGGGCTGGAAAATGAAGAAGGAACAAGTAGGCCAAATCTGGGTACCAGGTCTGCAACACAACCCTGTTCCTTAGGATTGGAAAATTCTCTACCACATCGTGGAGCGGTTACGGACCATTCTGCCTCAAAATTTATTTTGTGACCAAATAATTAAATGCATCTCCACGTCACGAATTTGCTTCCAGACAGTGATTTCTTGATCATTTCTCATGTTTAACTATCTAAAAACACTCCTAAACATCATAAGATCTTTCCTATGACAAATCACAATCCTTGAATCCATAAATTCAAATTCAAGGAAAGTTAAGAGCCAAGTCTAGAGAGTTCTTAGAGTCATTTCAAAAGTCTTTTACAAATGTTTTCACTTTGTTTTAAGGATTGAATTTTGAGTTGAGTAAAGAGTAAGAGTAGAGTTATTTTCTTCAAAAGATTATACGGGAACTAAGTATTCCCAACAGTTGAAATATTTTCACATTTAAACAAGAAAGGAAACACCGATTTCCAAGACAGATTTTAAGCTAGTTTTTGAGTAATTACCTCAAATCATAGAAAGAGTTTTGTTTTTAAAACATACGAGCTGAGTATATATTTTGGGAGTAGTATTGAGCACCGATATGGGGACGAGTTCATAATAACTCAAGTCTCCATAAACCATGTAACCATCGTGGGTAGAAGGGGTCATACTTTTTAGACGATTCCTTAGTGCTTTTTAGCATAGACTAGTGGATCCACTTAGTTGAGGCGTTCTATATCACGGCAAGTTATAGGACAATTATGGCAGCGTGGGCGAGATGTTGGTAGTAGTTTTCTTATTTGTTTATTTATTCTTTTTTTTTTGGTCATTTTTCTCCTTTTTTGTTAGTTTACAATCTTTGAATTTTTTTCTCTCTTTTTATGTTTTTTCTTTCTTAAAAAACAAATAAATATAAAAAAATAAACTATGAACTAACTACATTTAGATTTTATTTAAAAAAACTGCACTACAATAATAAATTAATCAAAAAATACATAATTATGTGATTTTGGATTTGCATAAACTACATTTGACATTTAGTCAGTTTTTCTTAAAAAACAATAATATTGAATTATGTTAATGGGGCACAACTTCAATTTGGATTGAAAGAATTTGCTCTTTTTACTGAAATGCGATGTAATGGTAATAGAACAATGTCACGATCCGAAAACACAAATCCTGATGTTACCTATGTCCCCAACCAATAGGTAAACCAACCCAATAAGTTAACCGATTCAACTTGAAACGTGGAAAATTAAGTAGTAAGCATCTCAAATACTAAGTCTTTTATAATAAAATGTAGAAAAACTAAAATGTCGCCCCAAGATTTAGTGTCATAAGTACAAGAGCTTTTAAAAGATGTTACAAGTCTGAAATTATATGACGAGTCTAGACATAAAAAATATCCTATCGAAATACCAAAATAACCTAATAAATAGAGATAGATGAAGGTGTGGGCCATAGAATATTCAAGCAGCCCACCACAACTTCAAGATGATCGAAACTTAGACTCAAAAGCTCCATTGGTGCACTCATACTCGAAATCTAATCTGCACCACAAAAGAGTGCAATAAGCATAGTATAAGAACGAAACCACGTGTACCCAGTATGTATTATAGACCGATAACGAAGAAGTAGTGACATGAGTATATAAGAAAATCCTTCTTTTATTCTACAAGTTTACGTTGCACTTATCAGCCAAGTTCCATCAAATAGGAATAATCAAATGTCACAAAATAGGAAAGTAGTTAGTTAATATTTTATTTTTTCGTATTTATTTTATTTATTTTTAAATAAAAATATAAAAAGAGAGAAAAAAATTAAAAGATAGTAAACTAACAAAAAAAGGGAAAAAGGCCAAAAAAAAAAACCAAAGAAGAAGAAATAAACAAATAACAAAAATACTACCAGATGGTATCTCTAATAGAGGATAAAATGAAAAAAAAAGAATAAAATTAATAAATGAGAAAAGAATGAAAGAGAATATCATATGTCATATATTTCTATCATATAGAAGAGTCTAGTTGAGGACGAACAAGGGGATATTTGTCATTTCATAAAAAAATTAGAATGTTTGTTTCTATGTTATGGAATCAAAAAAAGTTGTAATAGATTTATAATGACAAAATAACCAAATATCTTTTCCTAAATGCCATGTGTATCCTAATGATGTGACATTTAATATTGACCTACATTCTCAATCACATGTTTTTTTCTTGAATGTTTTGAATATACACTAATAATTAGTCTATTTTAATGAGATATTACACTTCGTATAGTTTTTTTTCTTTTTTTTATAGTGTGATATTTTCATTAAAATAAAAATATCTATTAAAGAAATGTAGAATTTATTTTTACTTTTACAACATACTAATGATTTTTATAGGTCTAAAGGTAATTTTAAATTAATTATTTGTTAAAACCTATAAAATTGATTTACGTTATATAATTTTTTAAATTTTTTTATATTAAGATATTATAATTTATTTAGTTAATTGATGTGATAACTTATTTTAAGTAATATTCCCCTATATTATAACGTAAAGAACTTCTTACTATGAGGTCATATAAAAATATTCATGTCACGTCCTGAGCCTACACCCCGGGCGGGACTGGCACTCGAGAACCATTGCTGGCCCCAAGCGAACACTTGGCCTGACTTAACTTATAGCGGAAGACTTAAATAGCAAGAAAACAGTCTCAAAGGATTACTCATGCAATAACTTAAAGAAATATTAGACTAGCCAAATTGGCAACTCAAGTCTCATAGCAAAACATCTGAAATACAAGACTAAAGAACTCAAAACTAACTGTCTATGAATCCTCTAAATACTAAGAGGGATGTCGGGACAAGAGCCCCGATCATCCTAACAACTGAAATACTAAAAGACAATGTAAAAGGAGTCCTCTGGAAAGCAAAGAGGCTAACCTACTGACTCTGAGTGCTCAATTGGATCAACGGGGCGCTGGATGCTGATCCTGGTTACCTGTATCTGTATCATTAAAAGATAAAGGCCAAATGACATCAGTACATTGAATGTACGAGCATGCAAGGGAAAACTAAACATGATATAAGCTTGAAAGGAATCTGAAAAGAACACTTATCTTAGCTTTTCTCAACTCATGAATACTCAACTCAAATGCGAAATAATTACAACAATAAAAGTGCAGTTTATACAAAGCATTTAAAACAGTAAATGAAAACTCAATGTATTTAAGAAATACAATAATAACTCAGTTTACATATAAAGTAATATAATATTGTGGGAGTTTCTCTAACTGACAATCATCACTATAAGCTAGTGTGATGATACAACATCTCGCCCACGCTGCCATAATTGTCCTATAACTTGTCGTGATATAGAACGCCTCAACTAAGTGGATCCACTAGTCTATGCTAAAAAGCACTAAGGAATCATCTAAAAAGTATGACCCCTTCTACCCACGATGGCTACATGGTTTATGGAGACTTGAGTTATTATGAACTCGTCCCCATATCGGTGCTCAATACTACTCCCAAAATATACTCAGCTCGTATGTTTTAAAAATAAAACTCTTTCTATGATTTGAGGTAATTACTCAAAAACTAGCTTAAAATCTGTCTTGGAAATCGGTGTTTCCTTTCTTGTTTAAATGTGAAAACATTTCAACTGTTGGGAATACTTAGTTCCCGTATAATCTTTTGAAGAAAATAACTCTACTCTTACTCTTTACTCAACTCAAAATTCAAGCCTTAAAACAAAGTGAAAACATTTGTAAAAGACTTTTGAAATGACTCTAAGAACTCTCTAGACTTGGCTCTTAACTTTCCTTGAATTTGAATTTATGGATTCAAGGATTGTGATTTGTCATAGGAAAGATCTTATGATGTTTAGGAGTGTTTTTAGATAGTTAAACATGAGAAATGATCAAGAAATCACTGTCTGGAAGCAAAT
>JAJOOS010003620.1:0-18272 GCA_029582725.1 Solanum chiquidenum | reverse complement strand
CACCAGTACATGGATGAAGTAGTTTTGTTTATTTGCATCAGTTTTTTCCAATTTTGTTTTGGACCAGTTTTGGATATGGCTACAGAAGGTATTGTCATGGTTCTCTAGCATTTTTTTGAGGATAGTGGAGTAATTACTTGATGGGCAATGACATATAGCTCTGGTGGTTGTTCCTTTACCAGGTTTTATATCACTTTATAGTCTTGGTTACTGCTTAACTTATTTAAATTAATTTATGAAATTTTGAGTATATTTCCTTCTCAAAAGCTTCCACGTTTCTTAATAGTGCATAGCATTAGCATGGAATATAGTTATTATGTGAGGAAGAACACTTACCGCACTGATAACGGAGTCGTACGCCTCTGCGACAAGATGAATCAAGCTTGTACCCGAGTCAAAAATGGTTCCTCGTTCTTCAGAGGTTGCAAATTGTTAGTTGGAGTTTTGATGATTTGACAAACCTAGGGACCTGGTAAAGGGACCTGATCGAGGGCTCAAATATACACACAACTGCCAGGCTGGAAAAAGTACAACTGGTTGGTGCACAGTCTCCAACTGTGACAGATGTGGCAGAAACCTCAGCCAATGGCATGGTTTCGAACGTTGTGACTATTGTTCATAAAGATTATGTCCAATAGACACAACTTTAGTTTTTGCAACTTGAAAACTCTCAAGAACTCTTGCAAAGGCCAACAAAAGGTGAAGAATCATCCTCAAGAACAACAGGGACCTGATAGAGCTGCAAGCTTAAGTTGTCTTAGGATTATTTCTTCTGCACATACATTGTAAATCTGTTCCTAAATCCATAAAGGATTCAGATATTGTGTTCTGGTTGAAAAGTCTAAATCAGTTAAGGGTAACTGATTTAGTGGGCAACATTGTTTTGTTGCTTAGTCAAAGTCTAAGTCATCTAGAGTGGATGGTTTAGTGGGCAACCTTTGTGTTGCTTAGTTGAATCCCAAGTTGTCTAGTGGTGATAGCTTAGTAGGCAGTGTGGCATATGCTTAGGCTCTTCAAGTAATAGAGTTATTACTTGGTTGTGAGATTAATAGCTTTTTCTCACTTTTGCTTAAAGAAGATTAGTGGAAACAGTTGAAAATCCTGTGTGACAGGTCGTGGTTTTACTCCCTTGAGCAAGGAGGTTTCCACGTAAACTACTTGTGTCGTGTTCTTCTTATTATTTACTTTTCTGCACTGTTCTTGATGTGTCAAGGGACCTGGTCCGTTGACTGATAGTGGACGCACGCATTCTATCAATTGGTATTAGAGCAGGTACTCTCTAGCTGGTTAACACCAAGAGAGATATTTCTGCAAAAGAATGGTTGCTCCACTGAACCTCGAAAAAGGACAATCTTCAACACGACCTCCTCGTTTTAATGGTCAGTTTTATAGTTGGTGGAAAACGAGGATGCACGACTATCTTATGGCTGAGGACAGCGAGTTATGGGACATAGTGCTGGATGGACCTTTCATTCCAACCGTGGAAGTGAAAGATGGTGAAATCACGAAAGTTGTTCCAAAGACTCGCCAACAGTACAACGAGGCAGACAGAAAAAAGATCAAAAAAACTATAAAGCTAAAAAGATGCTAGTATGTGGTATTGGTGCTGAAGAGTACAATCGCATTTCTGCGTATGAGTCCGCAAAGGAAATCTGGGACTGTCTAAGGACTGCTCATGAGGGAACAGAGCAGGTGAATGAATCGAAAGTGGACATGCTGACCATTCAATATGAAAACTTCACCATGAAGGAAGGAGAGACTATTCATGAAATGTATACTAAACTTTTTTTTATAACCAATGAGCTATGAAGTCTGGGTGATCCCATCAGCACTAGTAAGCAAGTTAGGAAGTTTCTTCAAATTCTTCCTAAGTCCTGGGCAAGCAAAGTAGATGCTATCACTGAAGCCAAGGACTTGAAAGTTTTGACAATGGATGCTCTCATTGGAAACCTCAAGACCCATGAAATGAACAGAAATCAGGATATCTCAAAGAAGGAAGCCAAGAAAGACAAGTCCTTAGTTCTCAAAATCACACCAGGTGAAACTTCAAGTGAAGAAGATGACATGGCCTATCTGACCAAGAGATTTCAGAAAATTGTGAGAAAGTACGGAGGGTTTAGAAAAGGAGGGAATCCTCGTAGGGCTGCATCTGCTAGTGACCTTTGTCACAAGTGTGGAAAGGCAAGTCATTTCATAAGAGATTGCCCAATGCTTAAAGCTGAAAACAAAGAGTATCAAAGACCTGGTGGTGAAAAAAATAAGAGGAGGGACCTGGTACCTGACAAGAATGCAAAAAAAACTGCAACTGACTATGTTGTGAAGAAAGCTCTTGCTGCTTGGGGGGACTCCTCAAGTGAGTTAGGAGAGTCAGAATGCCCTGATGACGCATCAATGCTAGCGGTTCAAGATAATGCTAACGTGTTTGATGGGTTGTTTGCCCTCATGGAAAAATCAGATGACGAGGACGATGAAGATAAGGTAACTCTCCTCGACATTAAACAAAACTTGAACTCCTATTCTGTTAGAAGGTTGAGAAATCTAGCAAATGTTTTGATTGAGTCTGTCATAGAGTTAACCACTGAAAAGGATTCTATGAACATTATTCTAAATTTGCTTGGTGAAGAAAAGACAGTAACTGTTGTTCATATATCGCTCATTGAGGAACATTTGATAGTTCTAGAAGCTGAAAATCTAGAACTTAAAAATCAATTGAGCATAATGATTGAGAAATCTGGGAAAAGAAAAGGGAAGGCCACTAGTTTGCAAGCAGAGCTAGAAGCAAATTTGAATACTGCTGAGACCAGACTTGCTCTAGCTTTGGAAAGAAATGATCGATGGAGAGGGACCTGGTCCGTCTTAAAGAAGAACTTCAAACTTCTCTAAAATGTACCAGCTCCACCAAATTGCTTTCTAATATCACCAGTCAAAGTAAATACAACAGAAAGGGATTGGGTAGCTTGAACATTAATCCTTCTTACAATCCTCATAGTAAATATGTATCTGTTTCTGAAAATTTACTATGTCTTCACTGTGATCGCAATGGCTATCTGAAAAAGGATTACCCTGGCTGGAAGGCCTCACAAGAAAAAATTTCAGTCTATTCTAGACAGAAAAATGTTCAAAAAGGGGGACCTTCTCCCACGTCTAAGTCCTGGAACAAGAAGAAAACCAATCTGTCTCATTGGGCAAGAAACATTCTTATTACGCCCATATCACCCTTTTGGGAACTCAGATTAAAGTGGGTTCCTAAGTCTAACAAATAATCTATGTTGCAGGTGGGTGAAGGAAGCAGAAGTCAGTGTTGGTTCATGGACAGTGGATGCTCAAAGCACATGACTGGAAACACCAAAAACTTCATTTCACTCAAGGCATTTCAAGGCGGAGGTGTCTCTTTTGGCGATGGAAAAATAGGATATATCCTTAGAGTTGGCAGGGTTGGAAAGTCTCTTGAAAGCTCCATTGAATATGTGTATTATGTGAGTGGGTTAAAGTACAGTCTTCTTAGTGTTTCTTAGATATGTGATAAGGGAAACGAAGTCAAGTTCACATCAGAAAATTGCATCATCACCAATTTGTCTACCAAGAAGGTGATCTTAACGGCCAGAAGGCGGAAAAACATGTATGTGGCAGCACTGGAAATAGTTCATGGAGATGATCAAACATGCCTAAGTGCTCAAAGTGCAAATGCCGACTTGTGGCATAGGAGGCTAGGTCATGTGAGCTCGTCTTTACTGAACAAGCTGGTTTCTAGGGACCTGGTCCATGGCTTGCCAAAATTGAAGTTCAGCGATAACACAGTGTGTGATGCAAGTGTCAAAGGGAAGCAGACCAGATCCTCATTCAAACCAAAGAAGCAAGTAAGCTCTTCAAAAGTTCTTGAACTGATACACATGGATCTGTGCGGGCCTGTGAAAATCCAAAGTCGAAATGGGAAGAAGTATATCCTGGTGATAGTGGATGACTACTCAAGATTCACGTGGACTATGTTTCTCAAGTCAAAGTCAGAGACAACTGACGTGCTGATGATTTCTTCAAAATGATCCAAACCAAGCTAAATTGCTTGATTGCAGGGATCAGGTTTGACCATGGAACGAAATTCAAAAATGTTAAGCTTGATATTGCTTTCGTTTCATGTCTGGCTCAACAATTTCTACGTGTTCATTTTAAGACTATTTCCGCTATCCTTCACTTCGAGCTCATTCGCCGAATGTCATTGAATACTCATGTCCGTGTTCTCATGGTCTGTTAGCATGTGAAGTTCCTCTTTTTCTGCTGTCCTTTTATTTCTCTCTTCCCAAAATAAAGGCAGAATCTTGGATTTAACTGCTATCGAGCTTGTATCTCGCCTGTCCTCTGCTTGATATCTTTATAGCTGGCTATGTCGCTTTTCAGTGATCTTATTTCGCTTTCGTGTTAAATGCTGAAAATCCGACTTGGCCATTCAAGATGTGTGACTATAACTTTGATAGAATGTGGTAATTCGTCTTGAGACTTTGTTTTAGCGTCTTATGTTGTTTTGGGACTGCTGTTCCGTATTGTTATCCTCAAGGACGATATTTTTCTCTTTGCCTATTTGTGCTTATAAGCATGTTAAGTTGAGTAAAGATGTTTATCATGTTAAGTTGAGTAAAGATGTTTATCATGTTTTAGTTGTTTGAATGTAATAATAGTTCTCTCCAAAATGATTTACCACATTTTAATAGCATTCTGTCGTTTAGCTTGATAAACTAGCAATATTAGGTTTCATTGGTAGAGTTAAATATTGATTATAGCATGAGGTGTATTACTTATTGATTATGTGGCATGATTTTTCTATTGACATTTGGACATTTATTGCTCATAGGTATATGCAGGTTATTGCTAAGTATTCTAGCACTGTTTGTTAGCTTATTTATTTCTTTTGTCATTCATCAAATTAATTTAGTTTTTGTCTTTCTCAAAGTCACATGATACTTGGGTTCAATAGTTGGGTTCGTTTGTTTTTTTTTTGGTTGGTTTTTCATTTCAATTGATCTGTGTTCATTTTAAGTTGTGTCTCATTAGTTTTATCATTTCGAATGCTAATTCTTGTTTTTTCGTTTTGTTGTATGAACTCCTTTGAGTTCATGACGGATTTCTTTCCCTTGCATTCCTAAATTGAGCCATAGAGGCTCAAATCTCCTTTCGTTATCGAGTCAGCCAGACTATCAATTGCACAGAGAAGAATAATGTGAAAGCAGCAAGATAAATGCTGAAAATTAAATTTTCAAGCTCCGGAATAGTCAAAAACAAGCTGATATACCTGCTGTATACACCGATATACAGTCAGAAAATACAGAATACAGGTCCAAAACGTGAAAACACAGGTGAAAATTGCAAAAATACGAAGTTCAAATGAAATTACAGGTCCGGGAGTTCGAGAATTAGCGGTATATATGGTGTATACCTCAAATATACACTTTGTGTATATCATGATCAAGGAAGATGGAAAAAGGGCCAAAGCCCAATGAATCATTACTTCATTTTTTTTTGCAGATTTGGAAATTTGGGCAAAAGCCCAAATTCAATATATTCCTCTTCATTTATTTGTTTATCTATTTGTTGATTGACTAACGTTTTGTTTATTTTTATGGTTGAATTTAATTAAATCCCAAAGATAGCCATTTCGCTTTTATATATATAAAAAAAAACATAAATATATATTTTATACATATTCTTATTACCTAACTACTATTTTAATTTTGGTATTGTCAACACTTAGGTTATTCCCCTTTAGTTCTATCTCCTTAAGATAATTGTACAACAATGATAATAATAATAAAAATAATAATAAATATATAAATAAAAAATAATCATAAATGAGTTCTTTTACTTTATTTAAAATTTCAATAATTAGTTAAAACAAATGAGTTCTTTTACTTGGTTAAAATTTCAAAATTGGTCAAAGTCGTTATGAGTTCTTTTATTTAGTTAAAATTTTAAAATTAGTCAAAATCATTTTTAGTCAAATCGCCGATCAACCACAAGTTAGCGGGCATTCCGAGGGCCTAACACCTTCTCGGAATGTACATTGAACTTCGAACCCTATTTTTCAATTGATTTTATCTGTTTAAATCTTTTGAAAACTTTATTTTTTTTCTTGATTTTTACTAAAAAAATTAAGTGGTGACTCTGTTCTTTTGGAAATTCGATTTCTCTTAAACCATAAGTTTAATCGTTTTTTCAATAAAAAAGTCATTTTACTTATTTTTATATTTTCGAGTTAAACAACACCAATGCATACCACCCGACCCCTGCGCGTGTTACTCTTCTCCCATGCGAACAACGAACAACGACCAGCAACCCAGAGAAAAATCGCGAGTGAGCCCAGCAAACCCAGCAGTCACGCGATGTATCCTCTCATCTCCCTTATCCTCTCGTACGAAAAAGACAGTTAGAGAGGGTTAGGTGTCGAAATCTCGCACCTCGATCGTCCTTCGCTCAAAATCAACGTCTCTCCATTCAAATTCGTACACTACCCAGTTGGCAACCCTTGTCTGTTAAAGGATTTCGAAAATTCTCAAAGTCCCACATCGAAAATATTCTAAAAAATTTAAAGATTGTGGGTGCTATAAAAAGCCCCTCTCCTCACTGTTCATGGGAGGATTCTTGAGAACTGAGAGTACCCCTAAAAGGTTTGGGAATTCTCAGTTCAGTAGTTTAAAGTTTTGTGGTTGTTCGAGTTTAAGCGGTGGAATCGTCTCTGTCAAACTCGTTGTCTCGATTGGCTTCTCGACAAAAGGTAATTGCTTATCTTTTCCTTCTTTCTAGTTTAATTTAATTTTGCCTGCTTCGATTTTGCATTATGCAGTGTTTTGTCTGACTTTGTTTGGATTTTGGATGATATAAGAATTTATAGGTTGGCCTCGTTTGAGTATATGCTTTGGTAGACTATAGTTATACAGTAGTATAAAACTTAATTTGCTAGTTTGATTCCTATAATTTAGAGTTTGAGTTTGATCAATGATAAGATTCTCTCATTTTTGGTGAAAAGGTCCAGTTTTAGTTATTTTGGTTACTTTTTTGCCTTCGTAATGATTTGTAGTTTAGCACTTTCATTATATTGGATTGGATGCATCTAATTATATTCATAGAAATTACAGGTTTTCTTCAACTTTATTGGGAAACTAGAGTACCCTTTTGTTTAATTGTCAGTATTTCCAGCTTAGGATCAATTTCCCCCCTTGTGAAGTCATTTAAGTTGTAGATGATTAGTATTCAAGATTCATATTGCAAGAACCCTGTTACTTTCATCTTAGAGCATGTTTTGTAACTTAGAAGATAATTATGTCATCTTATTTCATGGTCTTGCATCTTTCCCTTTCCATGTCGTTCTTATCCCTCTGATGGTACTATGTTGTCTCCTTATTTGTGAAATTTGTGCTCTATAGCTTCTATTTATATTTCAATTCAGAATTGGGTTTGAAATGATTAGCTCTTCGTAGTCGTGTTGCTTCTATGGTTGTGTTTAAATTGAAGTGGGACTGGTATCACCAGGGATTCTCTGTTTTACTCTTCTGTTACATAAGTTTCGTCCTTGGAAATTAAAATGAAGTTGTTCCATTACAAATTTGTTTCGAGAAGCATGCTTGGGTATTTTAAATCATGTACGTGCTTTCTTTCGACATATTGTGTCTATTCATCCTGCTTGCTTAAGCGATAGTTCGGATCAATTTCTTGTGCTTATAATTACGGGTTAGTTAGTTGTAAATGGAGCTTGTAACAACTTGCTTGGACTGTCATACTTACCGTGTGATTTAGCTTTCAGACTGTCCCATTGTTTTGTTTAAATTATGACGAGTTAGGTCCTAGAAAGTGACTTTGTTAATGTGCAAAACTCTCTGTTCAATGCCTTTCTGCCTTTTCTTTAAATATTTGAGTTAGAATATGACACTCATAATTGTTTCCATTGCATTTTATCATTTGTTCAAATTCTTAGCAGTACCATGTAGTTACACTATTGCTGAGTTTCTTTACTAGCTTTAAGCAGTCATAGTTTTATTACTTTAAAAATATTATTCACTGTGATTTGGATTCTTTACATGATGATAATTAGATCGTTAATTTGACTTGATATCATTCTTGTTTGGGTTCTTATTTTATTCTTTTCTTTTTGCGCATGAACTCTCTCCGAATGAGTCCAATGGACTCCCCTCTCTTGCATTTTCCTCTCTTCGAGTCAACCTCATCCGAGTCTTGAAAGAGAAGCTAATATTAGTGGGACAAAACCCAAACTAATAGCAGCAGCAGTAACATGGTTGACAGCAGCCTAAAGGGCTGAAATTCAAGCTTTTTTTTTGGACTGTAATCCCACTAAAAACAGCAGTAGCATCAACATCTAAAAGGCAGAAAAACGAGGAACAAAATTGGGTTAAAACCTCGACAAACCGGCAGGATGACAGCATCCCCAAAGGGCTGAAAATTGGACTCTTTTCGGACTTAAAAAGTCCAATCTGGGCAGCAGCAAATGAGAAGCAGCAAGTGGACTTAAAGTTGTCCAAATCCTATTTGCACTTTTGTTTCCCTTATATCGTGATTTTGTGATACTTGCTCTTAATTTCTAACATTTATTTTATCAATTTAGATGAATCCTTGGGGTGATATGTTTATTCAAGTTTTCAAATTTCGAAACTCATTTTAAGTTAGCTAATTTAAGCTTTATAGAATGACTTGAGAACCTTTTATGTTCTTTCATAGTTATTGAAAAGCTTTGAATCCATGTTTACGAGTTTGAACTAACTATTTAGTTCAAATTTTTGAATAGGATAAAGTTGTTAAGTTTCTTAAAACAAATTAGTTGTCTTTTAGTTTAACTTAGGACTTTGTATGAATGACTTGAGGATTTTCCATATTCTTTTGTAGTTGTTAACAAGGTCCTTTAATCCATGTTTAGGAGTTTGAATTAATCGTTGGTTCAAAACATGACTATGGATAAAAGTATTAAGCTAGGTTTATTCTTGAGATTTTTAGAAGTATTAAGAGATTTTTCCAAACAAGATTTTTATAAGTAACCCCTTTCTTACAAAATTAGCCAAATTTTTAAATCCGGCAGTCAACCGCGTGTTAGCGGATTCTCTAAGATGCCTAAACCCTTCCTTAGAGAATTAATTGAACCCTTACTCGACTCTGGTTTATTCAATTGTTTTCTTTTAAAAATTATCCTTTTTAAATGGTTTTCTTAATTTTTCCTAAAAAATTAAGTGGCGACTTCCAAATAACCCATTTTTCCAAAACATGTACAAAATTGCCAAAGTTGCGAAATTGGCTTCGAAACCTTAGTTTTCGAAATCGGATCGTAACAATGCCTGATCTTCTCATGAAATCCATGAACACTTACCTGGTCCTCCCATGAAATCCACACTCAATCTGTTAGTATACCGATATGGCACCCAAGCCAACCATTGCTAGTGTGTCAGCATGGTATCCAAGCCAACTTAAGTTAGTATCATATCATTGTATTGTATGTATATCATTCGGCATCTAACCATTATTGACTTTTCAAACTTTCTTTTACCTGTGGAAGCGCGCAACAAAGGGTCATTAATTAGTTCTGTATATCATGAGTATTTCTTCTTGGGCTTTACTTGTATGATAATGGAGAGCACATTGAGATCAATTAATTCTTGGAGTTAGTAAAATAGGTGTATAGAGCTCGTGTTATGTTAGATAGGAAAAATATTTATATTAAAAATAAATGTCTCAATTTAAGCATGGTAGAAAATTTTGTCCTCCTTTTTTTTGGGTGATAATATGTGCAAATCTGAGTTACATCTTCTCCTCTATATAGAAATGTAACGTAATGTGCACTTGTGCAGGTAGATGTTGCCTACTTTTGAAAAAAAGTGCAATTGACAACATATGAATGGATGACAGGCCCAATGAAGTATTCTGTCTTAAGCAAATAAAGGTCTAATTGTGTCTACCTAGTCAAACTTAAAACTCAAATTTTGTGTAAGAAAATTCACTGGATATCTTATTTTGATCACTTCTTTTAAGTAATATTTACCTTATGTTTTCTTTTGCATAATACCCAATATTAGATAGCTTTCCAACGAAAGAATGTACGTCTTTTCTGTTTATGAATTAAGACACACATAATTGAAATTTTAGCCTTTTTTTTAATGGTAAACTCATGTGAATGTTACCATACCAACATCAAAACAATTATGTACAAATAAAGAGCACCAAATCCCAGTCAACCCACTAGGTTAACAGGAATTGGCCTCACCAAACAAACAACATATGTACAGTCTTCTATATCCATTCTAAATATTGAAAGGGATTTTTTTCAAATAACCACTATAATAAACTTAATTATGCTTCATAACTATAGTTTGCATATTTAAGGGCTGTAGCTACAATTTTAGTTGTCTCGTTTATGTAATTCGTGGGTTTGTATAATTAGTGGGTAATTTGTATAATTCGCGGGTATGTTTGTCTAATTGTGTTATTTTTGTATAAACTTGAAATAACAAATTTATACAAACACAAACATCAACTTTAAACAACTATACAAATTATACTATACAAAATTATGTTATACAAAAATTATACAAATTATATTATACGAATTCCGAATTATACAAACGTGTGAATTATACAAACTCAAAACTCCAGTCCACGTAATTATCACTGAATATTGATCGCGAGTGGTAATTAATTAAAACTATAGCTATAATGATTAATTAACTAGTGTATATTTGCTTAACCATGTAATTTCTCTGATATTATATGAAGACTGATTATTTTGACCAATTTGAAATAGGGTGCATCAAGTTGCAAACACAAATATAAATATCGCAATAATAGAAATAAAAAATATCATAAAACTTGTCAAAATTAACAATGCTAAAAAGAGTGTGAAAATAGACCAAGAAAAACTAAGAAATTATCCCGGTCCAAGAAATCAAGGCAAAAGATCGTCCCTCGATTTTTCTTTATTTTTAATTTTGTTTAATATTGATACGTAGAATGATATAAATATTGTAAAACAATATATATTGTTGGCAAGTTGCATATTATATATTATCTATATAAGATTATACAATATTTATTCAATATAAATACATCACATATACTTGTAGCCATTTAGATGTTTTTTATTTGGATGTATATTTTTGTATAAGAGACCCGTTATCTTATTCTAGAGGTTTATTTTGGTGTCACATGTCAAATGAAATGACATATCAAGTTAAATAAGAAATCCAATAGAATTATTCCACATGTCAAAATGCAATAAGATGTCCGGTCAAATCACAGTCCAAGCGCATTACGTGTATAAGGCATGTACGTTACGATCTCAGGTAAATATTGTCATGTTAACTTAAATGTAATTGCCCCAAAAAGGGAGAGAAATCCGTTACAAAATTCTTAAAATATTATTTTTCTTGAATTGTTGACTAAATATGCTATAAGTAGGACAAAAAGTAAAAAAAACATCACTATCATACACCTACAAAAATTACTTTCAAGTGGCAAAGTTAAGATATGACTTTCAAAGTATTGGCTTTTCTCCTCATCTTTATGATGATAGGACTCTGTAAGTCTTTTACTTGCTTTAATTTTTTAGAACCTGAATATTATACACTTTTCCACAATTTTTTCTAAGTTCGTTTTATAATTATGAAATTTTATTTATAGGTATTTCACGAAAGGCTGAAGCGAGGGATATTTCTGTCTGTTGTTGCGACAAAGATCCAAACATTTGTAGATCTCTTTGTGGCTTTATCGATCTCTATTATTGCGACGGTTTTTACTGTGAATGTGGGCAGAGAAAACCACCTTCAGGTCGGATTGCACAAGCTAATGAAACTAAAAATTGAAGTCATAGTTCTTGCGACAAAAATAGAAATGGAATTCAATTCTTGTTTCTATGTAACTTACAACAAGGCAATAGCCAAATAAAAAACTTATTGTTTTCTTCTTTCCCAATTTATGTGATACTTTCAAATTTGGAGTGTTATACAAGTTTTTTTTTATCGTAATTTAAATATACCTTTTAAATATTTTAAATTGTTCAATTATTGTGGCTTATAATATTTTTAACATAGTTTTCGAATATGTAAATATCGCAACAAACATAATGATTTCATATCAAAATTTAAATTTTTGATTCTTAAATTTAAACCGTATCACATAAGTGTCACGATCCAGACCGTCGTGATTGTCACCCACACTAAACCACTTGATGGAAGAACCAACAACTAACCCGCAATTAAGCCCAAGACACTATTTTTATTAAAGGGAAAATTATATAACTAAGCTAACATTTAGTACTTAATTATGCTACATGATTATAGTATTAATTAATTATAAAAAATGGTTATTATTTAAGAAAATGGTTAAATTGGTCCCATTTTTTTATTTTTTTGAGAAAAACGTGTAGTAACTCTTTTTTTTTTATCCTTCCTAGGAGCTCCCACCCCTTTTGCTCCCTTGATGACTCGAACTCGCAACATTCGGTTGGAAGTAAGGAGTAAAACGTGTAGTAACCCAATTCTTCTTTTATATGAATCTTCCCGCTACCTCTCTCTTATACTCTCACTTAATTTTCTCCATAAATCTTTCAACCGAATCAGTTTCAAATTTCAACCCTCCAAATCGTTCAAATTCAATTTCAAGTAATCCCCATTTATTTATTTTTAAAAACTTCCATCATTTTTCAATTGTTTGTATATGTATAATTTTTTTGTTTTCCTCAAAATTTTAATAGTTTTACAGCCAAAATTTCAATTCGTTCCAGCCATAATATTGAATATCTCAGTCATAACAGAATCACTCGAGGTATTCAAATGCATGTGCAAAAATTGGACGATTTCTTATCTTTTTGTAAGGCAAAAGAAATTTCATTTACAAGCAATTAATCGAAGACGAAGGAGAAATCAAAGAAAAATTTGAAGGATCAAAGAAGATTCGAAGAAGTCCAAATATATACATTTAATTGTATATCTTTTTGTCCATAAATGGTACATATACAATAGATTCATTTGTTTTTATCAATTAATTTTTTGTATATATAATTTGTTGATACATTTGATTTGTACAAGTTATGAAAAAAATTCTAACGGTATATTTTTTTGTCTATAAGTGGTACATATACAATAGATTTATTTGTATTTGTCAATTAACTTTTTTGTATATATTATTTATTGATACATTTGATTTGTATAAGTTATGAAAAAATATCTAATTGTATGACTCTAGCAGTAAATTATACGTATAATAATAAATCTAATAGTCACTTCATACATATGTACAAATTATACATAAATAACATTATGATACGTATACAAATTCATAATAATTTTCAGACAACTATCCAAAAATTATACTTATACAAAACAAATGTGCAATATATACATTTCGAGCAATATCTAACTTATATAATTCAATATATACAAGAATAAATACGAATCAATTGATAATAAGCAACTGTTAGTATAGAGAGAGAGAGAGAGAGTTATATTTGGTATGAAACTTTAATGAGATACAATTTCGTAATTTATGAGATTATTTTCCTTTTTCTCAACCGAAGTTACCGTCTAAATTCATTAAAAATTTAGAAAAATGAATTGTATATAATATTAAATTCATGTGAAATATACAAGTGAAAATATTCATAGCTACTGAAACTATGACTATGAAACATAATTAAGCAAAATGTAGCTAAGGAGACTAATTAAATTTCCTATAGTAGCTTTGTGAAAATTCCCCATTATTAAAGCACTTCATCACATAAAATTTAAGAAAACAATTTACAAACAATTAAATAATTGAGTCCCCCTAAACTCAACTCAATAATTAAAATACTTACGGAAACAACTCCTAAAAACTGAAAATCGTAGTATCAAAACTATAATGTCTAAAATAAAAGGGGATGCAACCCTGAAGGTTAAAAACAATAAATCAATAGTCTAAGATTGTCTTAGTCTCAAATGATGGACAGGAAAAATAGAAGAATCCACAGTAGCCTGGAAGAATTGTTCATACTTGAATTCGAAGTCAGACATCTTTTAACTAAAGTCTCGGATCAACGGTTGAAAAATGCCTTGTACTCAACAAAGAAATAACAGGTGTAGTTAGAGTAAGCAAACCATAATATACCGGTAGGATCAAATGAACAATCTAGGATATCACTGTAAGCAATTTACCACAATATAGTAACATAGAACAACACATATAACAACAATCACCAATTTATATAGACTTCCAGTCACATATCATGAAACATCATATACCTAAATACGTGTCCCAAATGATCACAAATGCAAATGCTTGATCTTCTCATGGAACCCATGAACCCTTACCTGGTCCTCTCATGAAACCCACACTCAATCTGTTAGTGTACCGATATGGTACCCAAGTAAATCATTGCTAGTGTGTCAGCGTGGTATCCAAGCCAACTAAAGTGAGTATCATATCATTGTATTGTATGTATATCATTCGTCATCTTACCATTATTGACTCTTCAAACTTTCTTTTACCTATGGAAGTGCGCAACTAAGGGTCATTAATTAGTTTTGTATATCATGAGTATTTCTTCTTGGGCTTTACTTGTATGATAATGGAGAGCACATTGAGATCAATTAATTCTTGGAGTCAGTAAAATAGATGTATTGAGATCGTGTTATGTAAGATAGGAAAACAAATTTAATTAAAAATAAATGTCTCAATTTAAGCATGGTAGAAAATTTTGTCCTCTTTTTGTTTGGGTGATAATATGTGCAGATCAGAGTTACATTTAGCACCATCTCCTTGCATCTTTTCTTTGTATTTGTTATTTATTTTGTTATTTATTTGTTATACATGAAATCTACCTGATTTCATCATGGACTCTTTTCTCATCTCCTTGCATCTTTTCGTTGGGCCAAAGGCCCAATTTTGCCTCTTATCGAGTCAGACAGGCCAATGGGACAGATGTACATGGATGGAAACTGAAATATAGGTGTTTGGGAGTCCAAAAATAGACTGTATACGTGCTGTATACATTAGATACGCATCTCCAGGTGCTGATATACAGAGATATACAATAATATACAACGATTGTATACTATACCTTGTATACAACAAGAAAAATGGGGCCAAAAGCCTCAAAAAATTTCCAGCAGCAAATTTTGAGTAAAATGGGTCATAGCCCATCTATTTCGGCAGCTTTTTTTTTGCTAGTTTTAGGACAGGGACAAAGTGGGCCAAAGGCCCAAAATCAGAAATTAGGCTCAAGTACTACCTAGGTGGACAGAAACCAGACTTAGGCCCAATATCTCTCTCGTTATTGTATTTATTAATTTGCTTAACTCTTACTTGCTTATTTGGTAATAAATTTTAAAGTTTAACTTAATTCAAATTCCCCAAAAATGAATCATTCTCGTATGAGTCGTTCATAAACCCTTTATTTGAAAAAAAAAACTTTGAAACTTTCTTTACTTGGTCATATTTTAGACAAGAATGTCTTCTTTTCCTTCAAAAAAAATCTTTTTAAGTATAAAAATTCAATTATTTTCTTAAGTAATTATGCATGTTTACTTTCTTTTAAGTTTTAGTCAAATATTTTAAATCGTCGGATAATTCCGTGTTAACGGACATTTGAAATGTTTTTACAGCCTTCTTGAAGTGTAAATATAAACCCATTACTCCTCTTTGGAATTTCAATTGGTTTTCCAGTTTTAAATCTTTTGAAATCTCTAAGTATTCTTATTTTTTCTTAAAAATTAAGTGGTGACTCTTTCTAAATTAAATAACTAAAAACAAATATAATGTGGGTATATAGATATATTGTGATGGTATCATAGAGGTCTCAATGAAGGATTGAAGCAGACATTAATGATATCATGACAATATATAGATATAGTGTGATAATATCAATATCAAGAAGGTCTCACTAATGGATTCAAGGATCGAAACATGCATCAATGATAACCATGACAATATGTAGATATATTGTGATGATATCATGGAGGTCTTACTGAAGAACGAAAGCAATTGTCAATGATATCATAACAGTATACATGAAATTAAATTATGGTGGAAAATAAAGAATATTATGACTTGAGAAAAAAAAATGAAAAAGGAAGAAAAATGATAAAGACTAAAAAAAATTGAAAAAAAGAAGAAAAGGAACATGAAATAAAGAAATTGAAAAATAAAATTAAAAATACAAAAATAAAAGGAACTAATAGAGGAGAAAAAAGTGGGGAAAAGAGAAAAATAAAGGGGAAAATAGAGAAAAATAAATGAATAAAGATATAAATAAAAAATAAAATAAAATTAAAAAGTAGAAAAGGCATATATAAAATATATTTTTTTGTTTAATTTTGATTTTAATAAATAAGTTAGTGATTTAAGTATTTTAGGATAAGTTGTATTCTAATTATATAATTTTCCTATATTTATATTAATATATAAAAAAATAGCTACTATATTTATTTTTTATTTTTATTAAAAAAGTTAGCTACTATATTTATTTTTTATTTTTATTGTATTTTTTAAAAAGAAAAATAAAAAAGTCAAAAAGAAAAAGAAAAGGAAAGACTGAACTTTTCCCAAAATAAACATAAACAAAGAAGAAGAAAAGTGCTAACGTCAGTCTAAGGAGAGATAATACATTATTTGAGCAATTATCGAAGGGGCATCAAAATAAGAGTAATGTAGCAATACTTCCATCACTTTCTATTTGTGTCACTATTTTAGATTTCACGTCCCTTAACAAACTATGTAAGTTTATCATTGTATTCTTTTTTAATATTCTTTTGAAGTCAAGTTTTCAATAAATGAACATAAATTAATTAATTTTAATTAATTAAATTGACAAATAAACATGAATTAATCATTCAGTTTTCCTATGTTGGGTAAGTTAATACTTTCAAGGCTAATAACTTTCAAGGGTACAATAACAAAATTAGTGTCATTTATGCATTACTTTTTTTAAAATGATAAATATTAAGGAGCATTTATTTTTCGTAAGGACGACATATAAATAGGAGCACTGGAGTATAAAGATAAGGAAGTGAAAACAAAAAGGAAAAACTACATAACTACACATACATCACTATCATATATACTTTATTTATCTCTAGTTTAAAATAATTACATATACTATCACATTTAATATTTATACCATATTTTAAAAAAATTAATTAGATACACAAATTCCTTAAATATGATATTGGATAATTATCTTAAATTTAAACTCCTAAATTAATGGTCCATATTAACAACTCAATTTTTTTATATTCACAAAAATCATATTTTTTGTTCCCCAAACCCACGTCCACCAACCCTCTTTCTTCCTTCCTTCATCTTCTCCCTCTTTCTTCCTTCATCCTCTCAATACATATTTGCATGTTCAAATCAACATTATACATATAGGTTTGTTTCTATTATTTTATTATTCTCATGTATCTTGATTTGTAACTGAGTTAAAGTTCATAATGTTTTGACTTTCAATTTTAATAAATTTTACAAATTAGGTTTTATATTTTTTGATTTTGTTGCTTCTCAAATACTTTAATGGCTGGTCATTCTCAAAATCAGATGATTTTTATTAAAGCATTAACAATATTATACTAAATCAAACAAATTTTATTTGTTATTTTGACTCATGAGTTTTTCATTGTAGGGACTGACTCTTCAGCCGTTAACATTCAAGCCAAGCATAGATCTAAGTATAGGAACGATTGAATCAAGAGGGAAGAATTACGCCAAGCTTTACTTAACATAACAAATACACCATTAGATATGCAATAATGTTGGATACACATCAGGTGTACATGTATCTAGTTAAGAGTTGATGTATCTGAGTTAAGGTTATATTTATTTGTGAGAAAAAAAAATTCAAATGCTAAAAAAAGGAAGAATTTTGAATGTTTTTTACTTTTTCTTTTGGATTAATGATAAGAGAGATACTCAAACATCGTGAGTTGTTCACAAATTTGTGCGTTTCAATTACATTCAATATTTAGATACACATAATTTATGCATATGCTTACTATGTATCCGAGATACATGTTTTTGAATATAATGTATGAAATTGATACATTGATACATCAAATTAATACTAGATACATATAAAAGATACATGAAATTAAAATTAGATCATATAAATAGATACATAAAATTAATAATAAAACATATAACAAATACATGAAGTTAATACTAGATACTTCTATGATACATATGAATGTACTTGTATGATACTCATGTATCTAAGTGTTTAGTTTGTAGGACACATCATCTATTAATAATAGATACATCAAATT
>JAJOOS010003619.1:0-18905 GCA_029582725.1 Solanum chiquidenum | reverse complement strand
ATTTTATTGTGTCTAAAAGATTTACTATTACTACAATAAGTTTCAACTCGTGGCAAAAATGAATAATTAACTACAAAATTTTACCATAGCAGAAAAGATGTGACTATATCATTTAATTATTGCCACAAATTTTGATAACTTGAAGCAAAAAAATTTATTTTGCTATAATATTTTATTTCAAATAATTTATTATAGCTAAAATATTACTATTGCTACAATAATTTTAATAGCGTGTCAAAAATTTATGATTAGCTACAAAATGTTTACTATAGCAATAAACTTGTAGCTATTCATCCATTTTTTGCCATAATTATTAGCAATTGTAGCAAAAATGAGGAATTAGCTTTGTTATAAGAAAATTGTGGCTAAGAAATTTTACGAATTTATAAATAGCTATGAAGTTTAAAATTTTGTGGCTATTACTAGGTAATTGCTACGCTTTTTACATTCATAGCTTAGATTTCGTAGCTATAGATACAATGTGTTGTAGTGAATATCGGGCTTAATGCAATCTCGGGCACATGCAATATCGGGCACAATGCAATCTTCGGGCTCATGCAATATCGAGCACAATTCACATGCAATATTGGGCACAATGCAATCTTCGGGCTCAAGTGATAGTTGTTTGAGGGCATGAACCTTCGCCTTTTGGAAGGATTGAGTGTCATTTGTTGATGAATTTCAAGTTTGGAATATTGTAGCTTTGACCCTTCATCCTATTGTAAGGAGTAGGCACAGTTGAATGGCGGTTGTCGGGCTCAATATGTAATAGCATGATGATTCTTCCTATCGGAAAGATAGTGTGTCATTTGACTGGTGACCTGGGCTCAATAGTTTGGTCATTTGCCTTGTTGAAAGGATAGTGTGCCATTTGTTGTCAATTCTTGAACTCGTAGTATTTGTAGTTTGACCTTCCGTCCAATAAAGGAGAGGTTGTCATTGAATGGAAATTATTTGAGATATAACGTGGTTTGATCCTTTCGTCTGATTGAAATGATGGGGTGCCATTTACTGGCGATTGTCGAGCTCCATATAAAATAGCTTGGTCCTTCATCCTATCGGGAGGACAGTGCGTTATTTGACTGGCGAATTTGGAGCATAGAGCTTGATCCTTTTTCTGTTGGAAGGATGGAATACCATTGATTAGCGATCAATCGGGCTCAGAATAGTGGCACGTTGATTCTTCGAGCGATGTTGGAGTTGCTTCTTGTATGTGTACATGTCTTCTCTACACTCAAAGAAAAATAGTTAGTTTAAAACTAGGGGGAGGTTGATCTGCTCTGACCGGTGTGCTCCCTTTGACTTGCCATTCAGACCTTTCCGGGCACTTGCTTTGACGAATAAAATAGAAGGAGAGAGAGTTTTTTAAAAAGCTTTTGAAAATATTGACTTGTGAGAAGTATTGTTGAATCTTTGACTATGGCATAGTTTGATACTTTACAACATCTGACTCTGTAGCAACTCTGTTATTCTGATCCTTGTTGAAGATTGTAGCTTGATTACTATAAATTTTTGAGATCCTCTCAAAAAAAAATTGCCCCAGTCTTGATTCGTGCAAAAAATGCTCGTTTGAAGGAATTTTTGAGACCCTCTCAAAAATTCTGCCCCAGTTACTGATTTGTGAGAAGAAATGATTTACAAGGAATTTTGAGTTCCTCTCAAAATTCTGCCCCAGTATTGTGATTTGCAAGAAAATGTCCTTCTGATGGAATTTTTGAGACCCTCTCAAAATTCTGCCCCAATTACACAGTCAAAGGGAAAATTGAAATTTTTATTAGGATAAAGACCGAACTCCATAGGAGCGCCTACGTATCCCCTCTTAAACGGGAATCAGGTCTGACGTAGTTTCAAATACAAGAGCATAAGACAATAAACAGAGCATTCTTAAGCAATACTGAAATGATAGATCTTGACCAAATTTATTGCCCATATGCTAACATGGGTATTTTCCTTGTCTGAATATAGAAACTTGAATTTAAATGGTGCAAGCCTTATTTGGAAACTGGTTCAAATGAACTTCGACATGTTCACTGTTGGGATTCCGTTGGTGCGAAGTCCTCCAAGCATATGATCTTGGTATCAATCAATTGTTGGATCTTGTCTTTCAGATCACGACATTCTTCTATGGTTTGTCCTTTCATCCCTGAGTGATAAGCACAAACCTTAGAGGGTTCAATCCACCTTGCACGTGTATTCATCCTTATTTCACTGATAGGAACGATGTAACCAGCAAGCTTCAACTTTTCATAGAATTGTTCTATAGGCTCAGTCAAAGGAGTGTAAAATTTGATGGGCCTCTTCTCAACATCGAATAGATTTTTGCAAATATATTTTTGAGTAAGGGTTTTGACATTGTGAACAGGATAAATATGTTTTTGATATGAAGGTAATTGATATGAAGGAATCTGATATGGTATGAGCGGCGCACAATACCAAGGGACTTGGTGTAGAGGTGTTTGATATTGAGGAGCTTGTAAGGGAGGACTCGGCAGACTCGGGTAAGATATGGAGGTCTGGAAGCATAAGCATGATGTTGAGGAGGATATAGGTAATTTGAAAAGTTGGTGTTCTTTGAAGGCATTTGATTGGAGCTTGGTTGATTTCGAGAAGTGGGGTAAGTTGGTGTTGGGTGAGAAGTAGGGTGAGTTGGTGGAAGATTGTTTTGGAAAGTGGTTTGACTTGTGACAGGCGACTTATCCACGTTTGTCTCCAGAGTGGGATCGACAGAGAGTAGCAACTTGGACCACCCGCGCATGTCAGCCACTTCTTCTTCTAATTCCCTTATTTTCTTTTTCAAATATGAGATCAACTCGTCTGAAGGATGCTTCTTTTCATTAGTCTTACTCGTAACCTTCTCATTAGTCTCTTTCCTCTTCCCTTTATGGTTCTCATCTGGAAGAGAAGGAAGCGCGTCCTTTGATCGCGTGTGGTAAACCATGGTCTACAGATCAACCATTGGGGAAGGGTAGAATAAGAGTAAAAGCAAAAGAGAACCCAAGTTAGAGTATTACATAAATTGAGATAACAAACGCATTGCTTTAAGATAAATGCAAGGAGCCTCATTAAGCCAGAGGTAGGCCTAATACGACATATAAGTGATGCACAATAATTAATTTAAGCCTTGTTTGCCAATTTGGAGTTTAGATTAGAGGAAATAAACAAACTTTATTTAATATAAAATTCGAACAAATACATCATAATTGAAAAAAACAAGAACTGAAATAAACTAAAGGAAAGGGGGGTAACAATGGGAAAGTCATCCTAAATCTTGAAATCTTGAAGATATCGATTCCAAGAGCTTGGTGCCAATTGACTTCTCGTATAGGGAATGACTTCAGGCTCGATCTTCAACACATTGCATGCCCATATGTTCTCCCTTTCATCTGTGAGCCCATAACAACCTTCCTCACTTAATTCTCTGTCTTTAACCTCTTTTAGGATCCATATGTAATACTCACGCGTGCATAAGGCCTGTCGTGCACCCATAGAAATGGTCAACACCCGCTCCCATCTTCGAAGTATGTTATGAACTTGTGGTTTATCTAATCCAAATTCATACTTAAACTGCTCCATGTCAGACCGAAGTGGTATTACTTGAGTTCGCCCAAATTGGCGGAGTACTCGAAGAGGAACATATGGTTGAACGCCCTTTAAGCCAATGAGCTCAATGAAGTATCGGTCATCACCTCTTACTATTGCATGAGGGGTGGATAACCAATGAAGCTTCCATTGGATGCGGCTGCTTTTGAGCTCTATCAAAAAAATCTGCCAATCCATGAATCCAACAGGGGCGGTGAAAGCTACCATTCTTTTTGGATGGTTATCAATCTTGTTGTCATGACCAAGAAAGATGTCTACCATATCAGATCGTATGCAGAAGTGTTCGATAGCCCATAATTGCAGCAAAAGGTTGCATCCCTCAAAAAACATTCGACCGTCGACGCATGATGACAGACTTCTCATTATTTTCGCCAAGATCATGGGTACTAGGGTTTTCCTAGGTTCACCCTCTCTTTGAGATAAATCTTGGACCACATAACCCAAGCTTGTGTCAATCTTTCCCCTTATCTTAGGAAAAACCAGGGATCCTAATAGGGCAATGGCAAAGGCATTTAGACTATGTGTTTCCCATTCCTCAACGGAGCATTCAAACTCATCACTAAAAGAGTAATAACTATCCTCTCGGCCAAAGCGTGAATATAGAAAGTCGAAATGAATCCACCCAAGGTCTAAAGAAGGCAAGGTTGGATTTGACTTTATTCCCAGACATTTCAAGAACTCTCTCGATGATGGCTTATATGGCACCATCATTTCACACTCGTGGTATGGCAGGTCGATGAAACCACTTATCTCCTCAATAGTTGGTGCCAAGTCAAAATCCACAAATTTGAAGACCATCCTTACAGGGTCCCAAATTCCAGCAAGGCCCTAATCAGGTGAGGGTTTGGTATGACAAATATGAGGTAAGTAAGACCGCCCAACAACTGACGAATCTCTCTTTCGCGGTTTCTCTTAATATCAACCCACCAGCACCTTAGTTTGTAGTTTACCTCTACGACCATTTACGGGTGTGGGGTGAGGAAAACATCCATGACTCTGCAAACAAAACAACAGACAAATTCTAAACTCCATTTTGGCAAAACTTGGCTTAATTTAATTATTATGATCACATTGACACTATATGCAATTTGTCAAAAGGGTATTGGGGCCCTTTAGACGATAAGGTGACTACTAATCATGCGGATTGACACCAAGGGTCAAACCACCTAGGGCTTATGCAGCATGTATGATCTAAGTAAACTTTCTAAGAGTTGGCTTGACACGGACTTGAAAAGGGGTTCTATGCGAGAAGGCTCGTGGTTTCCCGGTAGTAAAACTATCTGTTCCGTCCACGCATATGCCGACTCTCTATAATTGGGTATTTGAAGAGAAATGGAGTAGTTGTGAGAGGTGCAAGGGAACAACATCACGGTAACAAAAAAAAAAAAAAAAAAAAGAGGGTCCCAATTGGGGGAAGTATGAGCGGAATGCCAGTTTATCAAAGCGGTAACATTTAGCATTTAACATAGGCAGTTTATGAAAGCGGTAATTAAATAAATAAATACATGCATAAATAAAAGGAAGTAAGCATATAAACATTATTAGAAAATCAAGCAAATAAGGAAATAGAGTATGGAATTAAGCATGAAAGTAATCACATAAAGGAAAAAGGGAAAGGTGAAATATGCAAATAAATAAATAAGGAAGAGGGAAAGGGGTGGAACATGGAGAACCTACAATAAATAAGGAAACAAATAAACAAGGAAAACTAAAGAAAACTTAACATGCTATACAATAAATAAGGAAACAAATAAACAAGGAAAACTAAAGACAACTTAACATGCTAAAAACCAAACAAACAAGGAAAACTAAAGGCAACTTAACATGCTAAAAAACAAACAAACGATGAAATAACCAAGTAAACCCCACATAAGCATGAAACACGTAATGGTTAGAACCTAATATCCCCAGCAAAGTCGTCATTCTGTCGTACCCCTTTTTTCGCAAGAAAAACAGGTTTTGGTACACGACCTAACAACTCTTTTGGGACTTTTTGAGTGGTTGAAGAGTCGTCACCTAACGAATTAAGGCGCGTTAGGGCACCTATCTAACCTAGCTAAGTCTAACTAAGGTCAACGAATCAGAAATCAGGGTAAGGGTTCAAGTTACCTCGAGGGGAAGGTGTTAGGCATTCCTCGAGGTCCACAAATGTGGGTCCCGGCCGTATCTCATGCAATTTATGTGGGGGTTACAAGTAGCAAATAAGGTCACTTCATTTATTTGGTTATTTATTAAGCATGCTTGCTAGGTGATAATTAACATTAAGCAATTAAGATCAATTTATCTATTTAAATTAATAAGCATGCAAAAACTAGGTGATAACATAATACAATTAAGATTACTTCATTTATTTATTTAATTAATTAAACAATGTAATCTAAGCGATAACATAATATCAAACAATTAAGGGCACTTTAATTATTTTAATTAATTAGTTAAGCATGCAAGACTAAGTGATAATATAATAACAAATAAATATTAAACAGTTAAATAAAAGATAAGCTAGGAGACAGAAATTGCACAAGTAGATAAACAAACAATTTTTAATTTTTTTTTTTAAAACTACCCCAAATAATTAAAATTATAAACAAATAAAAAGGGGCAAAAAGGGAAGGGAGACTCTGAATGACTTTAGGATCAGCACTCGACTTTTCTTTATTTTTTCGATAGGCCTCCGTGTAGGGACAGACAAACCAAGGTTTGTCGCTTTAAGCCTGAATCGATGTCATCATATCCATAGGGCCTAAACTACCCCTACCCCCACCACCACATGCTTTTCGTCTCTAAAAGGTGCCTAACGTCCCCGCTTAAGGTCCAAGAGGCATTGAACTACTATTAGGAAGGGTTTATACTGAAATAAATTCCTAATAGGCCCACTTAAACACCAAGTCAAACAATTTGGACGAGCATTTAGCACATAAGTCTCATGTTGGCCTCTAGATTATATTATTTAGCATGCTAGCAAACATATAAACAAGCTTCATAATAATAATTTAACAAGGACGGAGGGTTATGACATAATGCAAAATTTATTTATTTTATTAATAAAGCATGGAGAAATTACTTATTAGTTGATTAAAGTGACAAGACAACTATTCGTAATGCAGAAACTAAAATACTTTAGGTAGAATTTTATTAGGATAGCAAATTTAAAGTGACAGATTATGCAGAAAATGACATGTTAATACAGTAGCAGAAAAAACCTATTATGTGAGATTTATTTTTTAGTGGCAGTTAGTGCAAAAAATAATTAGTAGCAGATTTTAATTAGAACAAACACATAGCAAATGCAGAAAATTATTTTTTAGAACAATAGCGAATTTTATCAAGGACATATTTTAAGATTAAATCATGTAGGAGCAGATTCGCTAATTTTATGTTATTAATAGTGGTAGAAAAGTGAATATGATGCAGAAAATTATTTCAACATGCAGATGGGTAAGGGCAGATTTTATTTAAGACAGTTAAGATTTTAACATGCTGGTAAATAATAATCTATAGACAGGACATCTATTAGCAAGCAGTCGCTATGATTAATTGATTGAAGCAATATTACGATTACTAACGTCTGATTATTTAAGCCAGATGGGGATATGCAAAAGTTAGCAATTATCCATTAACAATATTCTGCACATATTATCTAATCATTTTACCAACATGATTTTCAGACCTATAGACATGGCTTCTAGAATAATAATTATTTAAACCTATATGCAAATACAACACATAAATAAGATTTAAAATTATTTACATTCTATAGGCATGGTATCTAAGATGACAAAATAATATAAAACATATTATGACGATATTCAAAAATTATTCATTTATTAAATAGAAGGATCTTAGTTGAATTAAATGAGACAAGGAGCAAACATATATCATTCATTTGTTAATTATGGCGGTGGTTAATGCCAACCAATAACATATTATAATAAACAATTAAAACACGATCAACTTTTAAACTATAATTAAAGGATTAAATAGATGATTAATGACAATGACATATTTTCTTTTATTTTAATTATATCTAAAACAAATTCGTTAAAATATATATATATATATATATATATATATATATATATTATATATACGGACTATCAAACAAATCACAATCCTATAAGCATGGTTTCTAACACAAATATGTTACGATAAAAAATAAATAAACAAGTAGCACGTAATTCTCCTCCCCCCTTAGGCGATTCCCCCAAGTTATTTCATATGATATTAGAGAGTTATATAAATTATTACAAAATACTAATAAAAAAAATTAAATAATGTACAAAATACAATTAAACAAGTTCAGCTTGGCTAGTGTTTCCCTCCCATGGTGACTCTACAACATCTTGAACTCTATGCTTAAGAACCTGTTAGAAGGGAAACATGTAACGCACACATATATATATATAATGGCAAAACAATCATGATATCAAGTAGTAACAAATTACTTTCATATATATAAGCAATACACATGACATTAATTATTTCATGCTTATGAGCAGGAAACAGATACACAAAATATATTTCAACTAATCACGGAAGTACAAAGTCAAGCATAGAACACAGATTAAGAAGACTGACCTGGATGCTTCCTTTATTTATTTCAAACACACAATATTCATATTAGATGATGCAAGACAAAATTTATATTAATGAAGGGGAGCTAACCGATTATGCAGAGTTATTATCAGCAATGCAGATGAACTTAATCCGATGCTAGACCCGAACACAGCAATACCAAGTAAACAAGCACTTAGAATATTCACCGGAAACTTAATTCTGGAAAGGATCTGCTAAGACCCGTCTTAAATAAAACCAAATTATGCCAAGGTGGTTGCCGTTTTTGCTGGAGACGTGGGTGACTGGTGGCGTGGAGCAGCGATGGTTGCTGCCTAATTGCTCTCGCGGCTACTGGCTGTTGTTGTTGTCGTCTTTGCTGGACTGTTCAGACGCGGAGAAAAAGGAGACGGGGGAGGGGAAGGAGAAAAGAAAGGCGAGGGGAGGAGGGTGACGGAGAGAGAGGCAACCACTGGTTGTTGGCTGTCCTCGCCGGCGTTGCTGCTGTTGGAGCTGGTGTCGTCTGGCGTTCGCCAGCTGCTGGTCGGAGCAAGCTTCGCCGGAGATGTTGTTCGCTTGGTTGCCGTCTCTCACCGGAGCAAGTAGGAGAGAAGAGAGGGGGCGGCGGGTCTGCTTGGAGAGGAGAGGAAGAGATGAATAATATTTTAGGGTTTGGAGTCTTTAGATATTAAAATAGGAAGGTTAAAGTGAATTGATCTGGACCGTAGGATTAGTTTAAATGAGCGGCTAGGATTTGATTTCGGACTAAGGACGGTTGAGATTAAAAGGTGAAATCTTAAAATCAAATTAGATTTGATAATTGGAATGGCCAAAGTTGTAATAAAATCGACTAGAATTGAAAATGAAAGAATGGCTATAATTGAAAATACAATTGGAATTGGGATGGTTAGAATTGAAATGAATTAGAATAGAATAGGCTAAAAATTAAATGATTTTGAGGAAATTTAAAGAAATGTTATCCAATTAAAATACTACAAATATTAAAATATTTTTATATAATCAAAATCACTTAAATTTTAAAACATTTGAATAAATTAATTATTTTGAGTTTTACTTATAATTTTAAAATATTTTAATAATATTTATGATAATTTTATAAAGCATGCATACTAAAATATAATTTTTAGACAAAATCGATTAAAATTTTAAACTCGACATATATTTTAAAAATACGTATTTAATGGAATAACATTCTAAAAATTGGTTATAGGTCGGTCAAAAATGGGTGTCAACAACATTAATACTAGAGAATTAATTGTTATTATCTCTTACACCATTTTAGTGATTTTTTCCCAGTTTTCACACGGCTACCCCCCACCCACACCCACACCTTCCGCTTTTGCCCACACGCAAACCCCACACCCCCACCCCCACGTTCCTCTTTTACGGAGAACTAACTTTTTCTCTCTCACCATCTTCAACATTCGTCTTCTTCATTCAAAAAGAAAATCAGCAGAACTCTTCCACATATATATGATTCAATGATGGGAGGAGATCTACACACGAGGAATGTGGAGAAAGCAGTTGATAAACTTATCACAATTATACCACTGTTTTTTGCTAGCACATGATTTAATGGTAAAAGGCTGGACCTATATTTCAATAAACTACCTGCATATGTTGACAAACCTCAATCCAAGCTTAAAGTTGTATTTATAAAGAATGTGTCTCAACAAGATCCAAGTTCAAAGTATGTATTCCTATCTTATTGTATGTTGTTCATAATAAGTAATTCACTTTCCTTCTCAATTTTTTTCTTTAATATTTTTTCAGCAACTATGGATTGTACGCATGTCTCTTTGCTAAATATATTAGCAATAGAGTTTTTGATATGGGTCTAATTCACATTGATGCAAAGTACCATCATAAAAGGTACACCACAATCATGTGGCAATATGAAAGAAGCAAGAACGTTGATGGTACAATTAGTGAGAGTGAAGTAACATGAATGGTTGCTAGCAAATTTGGTGGATCCCGCATAACAAAAGAACATGATTAAGATACTATCAATTATCCTACACCAAGGCCAAAGAAATGAACTTTGAAATATTTTATTGCAGTTTAGACTCTTAATTGTTACATGTTTTGATTTTGGATGATGTATCTTTCTTTTGCTACAGTTTTTGACAACAATATATAATATGCATTGTTTTTACATTGTTAGATTTATTCTTCCCAGATTTATACCAGTTGGATATCAATTTCATACATTTTTAATTTTAGTCTTTGTTCTAAAATTTCAAGTTAGATATCAAGTGCATAAAAATTGGATACAACATTAACTTATTTTAGATTGTCTAAGTTGGTTGAAATATCAATTACATTTTGTTTTTTTCATTTTCCAGTGGGATATCTGTTGGATACCAATTAGATAGAACATTAACTTGTTTTAGGTTGTCTAATTTTGTTGAAATCTCAATTACATGTTGGTTTTTCAATTTTTTCAATGGGATATCAGTTGGATACTAAATGTATACCAATTGGATACAAAATTAACTTGTTTTAGGCTGACTAATTCAGTTGAAATCTCAATTACATATTGTTTTTTCATTTTTTCCAATGGGATATCAGTTTGATACCAAATGTATATTAATTTGGTACAAAATTAACTAGTTTTAGGTTGACTAATTTAGTTGAAATCTCAATTACATATTGTTTTTTCAAATTTTCCAATGGGATATCAGTTCATACCAAATGTATACCAATTTCATACTAAGATTTGACATAATTTTTTCAGTTGATCAATTGCATACCGGCATCACCTAATTTTTTACTATACATTTAAAAAATATCGAATACACAAATGATTAATTAGTACACATAATAAGTGTTCTGAATATATAAGTCATTAACTTAAAAGACAAAGTAAATCAAAACACGAGTTTGTCAAAATGAAACAATCAAATAAAAATAAAAATAAATCATGTCTTTTTTTCTGCAGGGTAATTTGAACATGTCTTTTTATTGTGTCCCTCTCGACGACATGTACTGTATGTAACCTTAGACTTGCAAACCCTTTTCAGCGTTCAAGTTGTGGTCTCCCTACAGTCTTTTTGAACCAGACAACAATAATTTATGCTCCAAAACTTTTTGAATTGCATATTTTCCTGTTCCATCATAAATTATTGTGTCGGTATTACTAGATACAAAAGTACAAATAACTTTTATACATATGTTATAAAGTACACGAATTTCATACCATTTAATGCATACTTTCTATACCTATTTCATACCAAAAGTAAACACTCAAAAGTAAACACTGATTCATACAAGATTCATGCCAAAAAAATACAAAATCATATAATTTATAACTAGTAATTGTCTTTTATTAAATAAATAGTATTTCAATTTCATCCCACTATTATACACAATTTCATACCAATATAATGCCAAAAATTAAAATTAAATCATACCATTTTTGTGCCATAAAAACTATAAATTTCCATACAAGTTTGATTTTACTATTATACCAATTTCATACAAAATTTACGTCATTTTTAAAACCGTATTCATACCAAAAAATCAATAATGATTCATACAAAGAATGAACAAATTTAGTTATAAACATTTGTAATCAGTATTCATTCACAAATTAGTAGTATACAATTTATCGATTGTCATAAATGTTTGGCATTAGTAGTAGACAAATTCTAGACAAATAACGAACAAATTCAATGTTCATATCAAAATATAACATTATACATTTTTTTTAAAACGCCAAAATTAAATTATTATACACAATAAAAAATCTGACATAATCAAATTCTGTTAAACATGGTATAAACATTATATCAATTAGAGATAAATTTTATGTATTTTTTTTACTAAAAATCTTAAATTAAAAAAAAATTCATACCAAAATCAAACTTATATTATGTAATCTCAAACAAAAATGTTCATACAAAAAAGTCATAATCAAATTATGTTATACAGAAACAATTGTATAACAAAATCTGAAAATTTATTTTTTAGCATCATTGTTCTTAATATTTTTTATATATTTTTTTATATTTGAGTAGTATAACAATACAAATAAAAAATCGCAAAGATCACTAACCTGAAGGATATCACATCTACCACCAATGCTTTATTAATATTGATAAGATGCCGTCCATTACAATAAAATGAAGACTATTGAATAAAAACAAAATGAAACTAGTTGTGAGTGAAGAAAAATCCAAAAATAATCGACAGGAGAGAGAAACATTTGAATAAAAGAAAAAAATATGTTTTTGAACTAAACTTACTGATTGGAGTTAAAAATGGAAAACAAATATTCCTTTTTTTTATTCAATCTCCTAATTTTATGCACATATTAATTATCATTAATCAATTCAAATTAATTACCACTACTTTATCCATTTTTTACCTTCTTTTTTTTTCAAACAAATTAATTTCTATTGTAGTTTTAAACATTTTTTTATTTTAATAAACTGTTAGAACCTGCAATTATTTTTTTGTTATAACTTGAAAGAATTATTATATTGTCATAACTTGAAATTATTAGTCATAGATATGTCACTTATAAAATTTTCACAATTTATAACTATCACAAAATAGGGTATTTGTGCAAATGACCCGAATGCTTTTGAAACTCACTTTTGGACCTTAGCTAAATTAAGATCAGAGTTTTTTTTTTATTTTATTTATAAAAGCCCATTAAGAGACACCAATAAATACGCTTCCGGCCCTTAAGAAAATGGACCATTTATTCACTTGTTGGAAATCTAGTCGCAAAATTCACTACGGACTCATTTGACCGTGAAAATTATTTAGTTCTTTTAGAAAGTATTTATTACATTATTTTTAAATTGTTTGAGTATAAATTTTTCCAAATTCAATTTAAAATTGAATTTTAAAATTTGATAAAGTGTTTCAAATCTATTTCTCAACTTGATTTCTACAAATTCAAATCAACTGTTCTTTTTTCTCTTTTGCAAAAAGTTTAACGAAACACAATTTCAAACTTTATAAATTTTAAATAAAATAAAATATATTAAAATACCCAACTTTCTCATCATTGTGTCAATTGAACCCTCCAATTTGTTAAAAATGGTCATTTAAACATTTTAAAAAATTATGTGTCACATTTGACGTATTTAGTAGCCAGTTAATTAAGACCAACTTCAAGTTAAAATACTTAATAGCAGCTGATCTCAAATTTATATGTCTAATACATCATGTCAATAATTATTGTGTATCAATAATAGAGTGAGGAGTGAAAGATTAGATGAAAATTGTTCTATAATTGCTTCATATCTATATAAGAATAGTTTGTACAATAACAAAGAAGACGAAAAAGAAGTGGAGGAGAATATTTTATTTGAAGTTTGTCAGTAATGACTACAAATTAAATATCTTGAATACATTTATGATGAGAGATAAGAGTAAGTCTACTTTTTAAAGGGAAATTTAGTAAACATTTCAAAGTTTTCATTTATTTATTAAATTCCGTGCTTGATCAAATATTGCCACATAAAATGAAACGGAGGGAGTAGTTTATTTGTACACAAGATGTTGATAATTAAATTGAGCCCTAATTTGGTGGTCCACTTTCCTTTACTCATGCTTGGTCCAAACAACAGTCAGCCAGCAAATTAGGTCCGTAGAGTACATGGGTAGTGGGGGCTCTAATGGGCCATGGCGGCCAGTCAATTTCTGGACTTTTTGCTGAATTTGTACGGATTCCTTAAAAAACACATGGAATGGTATCTGACATCTTTCGAGTTTCAAAAATTTTAAATAAGATTTTTATATTGTAAATTATTAATTATTGTGATATATATAATTGAAAAATCTCATATCATGATTTGAAATTTTCAAATCATGATTGTTGGAGAATTTGAAAAATCAGCGTAAAATCGCATGTTCAAATGCTGATTTCATATCACGAGATGAAATTGCATGACCAAATACCTATTTATACTCCCTCTATCTCAAAATAAGTTTTAGTTTATTTCACAAGCATTAAAAAAAATAGAAATATAGTTCACTGAATCACTTTTATTTTATAAGATATTTCTTGAGAATTGAGCACTATTAAGAGAAAAAAAAAAGCTCTTTAATACAAGGGTATAGTAGAGAAAACATAGCGTAATTGAATTCTTATGGTGACACTTGTTTTGGGACAATTTTTTTGTTGCTAAAATGACATTTATTTTGGGACAAATGAAGTAATACTTTTACGTATTTTTCAAATATGTAAATTTTATTTCAATTTTTTTAGATATTGCATGTCTGAATTCAAAATTAAAATTAAATTGTTTGACTTTCAAAATTTTAACTATATCATTTAAATTGAAACAAATGACGTATAACCTTAATTATATATTTCCTATGTTTCAATTCACGTGATACATTATTTTCTTTTATCTAAAACTAATGCTTTTTTTTTTATCTTTAAGAAGATGATTTGTTGTCGATTTAAATATCCTTTTTAGATATCTAAAAAATGAGACGGAGGAAGTATATATATTGTACTTTTCAATCCGAAAAGAAAAAAAGTAATTGGAGATTTAAAACAACATGTTATTTTTTTAAGAACACGTTTGACTATGAAAAATATAATTTTTGATAAATATTTTTTTATTTTCAGAATAAAAAATGATAATGATATTATATAGTAACGTATAAAGATGAGGTATCTTGTCAACATCAAGTTTTTTTCTTCAAATAGACAAATACCAGTATATAACATGTCATGTACACGATTGGTTTCTAATAAGAAAACAAGAAATTTAAAAAATGGTGATTTAAAATTATGGCTTCTTTTTGTTTTGTATCCAAGTTATTTTTCGTGTTTTTATTTTATATATATTTTTAAAGAAAATATTAATTAAAAGATTTTCATAATTATTTTATTTTTAATATATAATTTCTTTTCATTAATATCTACTTTATTTGTGTGCTATCTTGAGAAGTTTGTAGTTTTCAAGCATGGTTACTACTAAGAATAAATTTGGGAAAAGTAATTAATTTGTCTTAAGCTTTTTAATTGATAAATAATTTGAGATAACTATGACGATAAATAATTTGAGACAGAGGAAATAGTATATAACACTCACATACTAGTCCAATATAAATAAATTGTTGGCGTATGTCAAAGTTCTTAGATATTTAAGGACAGTTAATCAAAAGATAATATGCAATGTATATTACTACTTGGTTATTTTATTTTTCTTAAACTCTTTCTAAAAATGATTCTTTTAACTTTTGATAAGTATTTGTGAGAAAATTTTAATGGGAATTTAAATATTTACTTGAGACATATGTTGTGACGAAAAGATGAAAACAAAAATCTTAAATAAAGAACACCAAGTTTAACGTGGAAAAATCCTTCAAACCGAAGGTAACCACCACGGGATCGACAAGATCCGAATTGCTTCACTATAACAATAAGAGAGTTACAAATATTCTTCTAATGACTACACAACAAGTGCCAAAAAGAGAACAAACAATAGCTACACCAACAAAAGATAAATAGAAAGAAACACCACCCAAACCCAGCTGATGTTCGAGATCTAAAATAGGATCTTACTGACTTTCGAATCCGATCTCACCGTTCAAATCAACCACCAAGATGTCAGGAACACTCAGTACAAATTTCAGCCCGATCCAACGGTTAGTTAATCGGAAAACACGATCTGAAGGTTGCTGGTCGGAATAAAAGACGGCAGCAAAAGAACCATTTTTCTCCTCTCTTCTCTCTTGTTGAAAGCTCTCTCAAAAACCTCTCTTATGTCCTAATGTCTTTCAAAGACAATAATAATGAGCAATTGAATTATTCACTCAAGACCATTCTCTATTTATAGAGTTGTGCTTTTCCTTACAAAGCCAAAATCCACTACAAATAGGATTACAATTTCAATCCTTTTCCTAAGAGAATTGGAAACCAAATAAAAAAAAAAATTCCAATCTTTTTTCAAGTAGAATTAGGCATGAGCCTTTGGCTGAAATATGGGCAAGAGCCCAACATAATGTGATAAAACAATTGTCTAGATTATAAATTTGGTCATTCACCAATTAAATTCATGGGGAGAAAATTAAATAATGAAACATCAAGTGGAAGAGACTTATGTCAATTTGTAATATCAATTAATGATAATAACCTAACATATATTATATATTGATCAATATTCTATTTCATATGAATAATAGCTGGCAAGTCATTTGTTTGATTTGGTAAACACTATATATTAATTAACTTAGTATTCGATTATGAATTTATGATATATATCGTGCAAAACGGTAAAAAAAGTGTGTATGAATTATTGAATTATTAAATTCTTAATTCAATAATATCATTTAAAGATGGCGTATTGAGCTGCATAATACACTTGATGAATGATTTATACGAGGGTGAGTGACCCTCTTATAAATTTTATGGTAAAAATTTCTTGAGAATTAATAAAAGACTAGACAACCACATGACAAATTATCGAAAAAGGTCAGTAAACAATAAGCGTATGGAAATATAGTAATGAATAAAATAGTTATCTTATAACGAGAATCTTTGGTTCATACGAGTTATTGATTTCACCTATATATGATTCATGTAAATTTTATTTTATTTTATTTATTTCGAGTTATAGTCTAAATGACATAAGATGAACTGTATTTGAAAGGGTCAAATTAGCCATTATAAATTTCAATGAGCTTTATGAAATAAATAATTTGGTTATTATAATTTTATACACTATCCCTTAAGCTAAGAATTCAATATTTGTATTTCCCTTTCTCTTTTTAATTTTTCTTTTAAGTTAGGATTTTCTCCTTTTTGAAAATTTCTTATTTATATTAATCTTAATTTAATTGATACGGAAAGAGCTTACTAAATTCTGAAAGGTATATACGTGATTAAATTGTACGGACAGTGAGTTCACGTGCCTCAAGCTTTTCTACTATATTTTAAAAATATTTATATTGTTTGTATTGCATGCAAGAATCCATAAAAATAAAATTTATATAAAAAAATTCACCATCCCAAGATTCTCATTGTAGAGTCTCTTTCCTCTTAATTATATTTTTTGGTTTGGTAAGTGTTGTTTCTATCTCTACTTATAATTGATTTGTCATTTTCCTTTACACTATGGTTGGTTTTGATGTGACTTTTACTCAACTTTACTTCTAACATTATATTATAAATGTCTATTATTATATGCTCTTAACAAACTCGTTATACGTATCATTGCGATGCACGATAATAAATATTGTTACCTTAGTCTTAGACTATGAATTTCTAACATTTTGCATTTTTCACCCGTTCACGAATATATTCACCACCTACTATATTATATAATCCTCGATTAACCTAATAAAAATGATCGATAACTAGTATCAATGGTTGAGTTAGTTACGGTCAATTAAGTAAAATTAAATCCTCAGAATGACAAAGCAACGAGAAAGACCTATTATAATTTATCGACGTTGGAGAGTGATTTTTCAATTTTTGGGCTTGAATTCGCGCCCAAAATTGGAGGGAAGGAAAAGTTGGAAGCTTTAGGAGCGAAGTAATTTTTTTTCTAATTTTGGCAAAAAAAAAGTTATTTATACATATGAATTATTTTGCATTTTTCAGACTTTGAGATTACAATTTTAAGTCTCCTTGCAAATAAAATTAACTAGAGGGTTATTTTTCTCAATTCAAATTATAAAAAAAGGTCTTTCAACAACAAAACCCTTGTTTTTTAGTGATGTTAATTGTGAGTTTCGTCAAAAGATGATTAATAGTAAATATTGCACATTACAACAAATAAAGAATTTTGTGTAATAATATTATTGTTACTATAGTATATTTAGCAGTAATAATTAATATAATGTGTATTTATAAATTATAACCAACACTCTATATAAATATCGCTAAAGACAACTTTGAATGGAATGACATTAACTCAATTGCTATTAAATATTTTTGTGGCTGCAAAAGATAAATTTATTACCACTAAATATTACAACAAAATAGTTTTAGATTTTGACATCTAAATTTTAAGATGTGTTCTTTTTGTCCTTCGTTTATCAATCATATATATATATATATATATATTGATGAGAATCTACAAAAAGAGCATGAAATAGCTACTTCTTGTGACTGATGAATAATGACTAAATAAATTATCGAAGATTATGGTGCAATAAATATGATTTATGTATCCTTAACTAAATCATATTGATTGATCAAGCCTTAAGAATGATAAAGAATAGAGAATGTTTCCCTCTTTAATGAATCATAGACAGTACGAATCAGAATTGATCGAATCTCATAAAATATATCGGTCCATGAATGGGAAAAAATTAAACCTAATATTATTTACTCTTTTTATACGAATTTTAGCCAATATGATATAATGTTTGTGTATATGTACATTATATACTCATGATTGTATATTTTTCTTGTTTAAAGCATTTAAAAAGAAAAATCATGAATATTATTTTATGGAATATGATACCCTAGCTACCATAAAAGAAAAGATAATAAACATAAAGATGCCTGCCTAATATAAACGCTTTATTTTCTCAAAGTTAGGCATGACCAAATCTCTTTGCTTTAAGTGCCAATAAATTAAAGAATTTCTCTATTATACGACTTTTCATTGGGAGGAAGAAAAGGAAAGGTGGGGTGGGTGGGTTGGATGGGTTGGGGGGGGGGGGGGGGCGGGGGGACCAAGTCGATTGTAGCCCCAATTTTTCTTTTATATATATCTAACTTTTGTGTAGTACCAACTTGTATATAA